>ML119833.1:10568-112650 GCA_003788565.2 Ascobolus immersus RN42
ATGGCGGGGTAGTGTACACACTCCCCCCGAGTGGGCACACTCATGGTACTATTGTTTGATCATTACTTTTATTGCTCGAGCATATGGTATTACTCGGTCGACCATAGACCTTACCGATCAACCATGTCCGATTCGAGGATCAGCCGATGGAATTTGAAGACTGAACTCATATATTTAGGGTCACGACCCACTTCTACACATAAACAAGGACACATAGTGTGCCCGAACTCAGTTCAGATTAAGCTGACTCATATCGAGGTCAGTGCAGAACTCCTTTATAAAAATGAGGAAGGGGGAAACTTTTATCAATTTGACGCGACCTTTGAGAAGTCGCCAAAACCAACGGCGGGCAGTACAACCGGTGAAAATGGGGGAATCTACTTCTTTCCGCAGGACAAGATCGATAACCTCATTCAAGCTAACGACCAATCCCATGCTCACGAACAAAAGAATATCGGATGGCTTATATTCCCCATCCATTTCATTCGGAAGGTGAAGCTTAAGCCAGATGGAACAAGAAACAAATCGCTTAGCCGCCTTAAGGCGCTGGAGGTGGAAAAATACTGGCGTATAGACTTCGAAGTATCGGTATGGTTCTCGTATACGACCAACAAAAGTAGCGAGAGAAGGCTTAATGACCTGTGCTGGCGCGGACTTCCTATTGTTTCTCAAGGCAACTCAACAGGAGATTTGGTCCAAGGATGTAAATTCATGAAAGGTACTTCATTGCACTCGTTTCCCGCCAGTGGCAACTCCGAGTTAGCTAACCGCACTACTATGCAGCATTGAAGGCGGCGTTACCTGGCTCGAGTGGGCACCGAGATCTGAAGACAGTCGGAAAAGATGTCAAAGGCTATGCTGTATACTTCTTCAAACGAAGGAAAATACAAAGGAGAGATAAGAAGGATGCAAGAGGCGACTCTTCAGATGAGTATGCGTCAGAAGATGACTGGAGTCGAAACCAAGGTGGAAAGCGAAATTTCAAATTCCCTGGTGGCACTAGCACTGCATGCGCAGACATTATAGGTCTCGGCGAAAGTGCTGCTCCGGACCGTAACGGGAAAGAGACTCCCGCAGACGCTATTGCGAGGGTTTTCGGGTTGTCGCGAGTTGCTGTTGACACTGCAATGGAGTGTATCAGCTCTGGGAATCCACTGACATAGCCGGGTATGAGAGAGCTTTAGCTACTTAAGCTAGTACGTTACCAGTCAAGGAATATGGTTGGCTCTATCTGATCAGAGGGTTTGCAACTTCGTTAGTTCTAGACCCAGTGCAAAGGATTACCACATACAAGATGCTGGCAACGGTGATAGTGCGATGTATTCGATTCGATTCGTCTACGACCAGAACAGCCCCTCAGTCAGCCATCCCAGACGAAGTCCCTTCAACCAGTTTTACAGCTACCGGATCCAGCATCTGAGTTCCGACATGAAAGCTGCGCCCATGAAAAGCAAAATCGATGCATTACATGCCCATGGTGGAAACACCGAGCGGCCAACAACAGGATCTGATATCCTTTCGAAATTCGATGCTTCCGATCTGAACAGGACGACCTTCGTCATCACTCTCGAGTCTCAACAAGCAGGTCCAAAGAAACTTGGTGGTTTCCGCAAATATACTCGCAAAGTTAACATGTTCAAAAGATCCACTGCTTCCTTCAAACAAAGGCTTGTGTAGTACTGCGGAATCCATCCATACCCAAAGTGGACGAACTGTCAAAATATGCTACAACCAAACAAAAGTCCCATCATCAAACATCATACAGTTTCCACCTTATCCACCGAGCTTGTCCATCAGCGTAACAGATTCACGGCCTGCCGTACGCGTCTCGTCGTCTTGTAGCCAAGCCTCGCTGGAGTGCACTGGCTGTAATAGTCGTTCGGCTTGGTGCAGGTTGATCAACCTGCAACACATTTCCGGAGCCGGTCCATCTAGTGAGTTTTGGCTACTTGCTCTGCATGTTATTATTATTGCCACTTTGCAATTGTGTGCAGTGCTGTCTCTCCTTGTTGGCTCAGGCCTCATCATGGCGCTGCTCTTCCCCGAACAAACGACGAGGGAGAAACAGTTTGTAAGGGCTGGCCTCGTTAACGCAGACAGAAGAAAAAGAGAGACAAGAGATGAACTTATCTTCTTCGTGGTCATCACCAGAACCCCTCATAGATTCCCGATCTAGGCTCCACCTCACACAGTTATTTTCTTTCGGAGGCGCAGAACTCGCCATAGCGACTCGGAGATGAACTCCGGGGGATTGAGAGAAACGCGAACCAGCATCGTGAGAGAGGAAATCTCGAAGATTATCAATCCACAATCCCAGTCATCGAGTGTTCTACTGAGCGCTGAGGCTATCACCACCCACTGTGTCTTTATGCTGAAGTACGCGGACTGTTCCGCTATACACAGCTGTATCCAGTGCCAGGTCAATCACATGACCAGAGCAAGGATTCGCAGAATGCACAGAGTGAACATATTGTGGACAAGACGAGGCTCCAATAGGTACACCAAAGCAATTATCCCATTCAAATCAACTTGAAACACCATTAAAGTACGCTTCCAGGTATATCTACTTGTATGAAATTCAGCAACCCATTAAGTACCAAAGTCAGACCTTTCCGAAATGCCATCAGCACACATGCAGTCTACATCTTGGTAGATCTGTCGGATGAGGTCTTTGAGGCGGCGAGGGTCAAGTCGGGATGTTGAAATCTCCCCGGAGAAGCGGAGCCCGGTGGACGAAATATTGACCTCCGGCCTCCGGAATATCTATCAGCGTCTCGGATTATTTAATTATGGAAAGCACCTAGGCAACGAGAAGGCAGTCACAGTCCCAAACATCGTACGATCGTCGGTACAACAGGGTGGCAAGCCCACAATCTCGTCAAAGTTTGTGGGGGATCGGGTTACCGAACAATTTCGAGGATTTTTCGGCTTTCCGAGTGATCTTGTCCGCCCTCGTCTCGATTTCTTTCATTTTTCTCTCTTCAACGACTTTGAACCTCAGAAGGTAATGATCTGGTTGTGTCGACGTTTTGTCACTAACAACTGGTGTTTATAGGAGCATTGAATTTTAAACTAATCGATATGCCGAAAGGAAAGCCCCCAAAGAAGAAGGCCGACGATGTGAAGAAGACTTTGACCTCGAAGCCGACCCCGAAGAAGGTTGCCGCCCCAAAGCCAGCTTCCAAGGCAAGCATGAAGAAGGGCAAGACCGAGGACGAGGCACCCACTCACATTCAACTCTCCCTCACATCCTTTTTTACTGTCAATCCCGCCACCCCAGCCGGCTCGAGATCCGAGATGGATGTTTCCAAGTCGACCAGTACAACCGAACCACCGACAAGCGTCAAGTTGCCACCCATTAGGGCTGCTCCGGAACCAGAGTCAGGGCCCCCAAATCGTCTCCAACTATCAATTGGCTCCTTCTTCGCCGTCAAGGCTCTCCTCACCACTCCAGACGCAACGCCGAAAGACTGGGTTGAACCGTCAGTGAGGCCCAAGGACATTCTCAAGCATCAAACAGACTCTCACTCTCTCACCGCATCATCTTCCTCCACGAGACCGGCCGCATCATCTTCATTCTCCAGACCCGCCGCATCGTCCACGGTTCCTACCAAAACAGTCATTGTCATATCCGATAGCGAAGAAGAGATGGAACCGGTTGCCTATGGGCTTGGCTACAATGACAAATTGATGCGACAGGAGGAAGCTCGAGGCTCGCCTTTTGCAGATGCGGGTCTGTCAACGTCACCAAAGGCTGGAAGGAAACGGGCGGCTGGCTCGGATCCGAGTGAACCTCGGCTACGTCTAACGATGAAGGCTGAGGGCACGAGGGGGGATGATGCGGCTGAGGCTGGGTAGCTCCCAGATCCTCAAGCCGATTTCCAAAGCATCATCCAAGCACAAGCTAGCACGCTTGAGCCACTCGATAACTCAAACCGCCCGTTGTCACCGCCAGATGATCCCACCCAGTCGCAGCACAGTGCAAGCAACGTCTCCGCCGAGGATGCTGACATCGATAAGGATACTCTGGCTTCGGCGGTGGAGGATGTGTGTAGACTCACCTGGGGTGGGATTATAGTCAGTTCTCTGGATGGCTATCATAGACAGGCGATTGCGGTGCTAAAGACAAAGTATCCCGACTACTTTGAAGCACTCCGAAGGCTCGATCCGGCTATTGTGGCTGATTCCGATTTCCTCGACTACCTTCCCTTCATCAAAGAAGATGAGATACGACAACTCGTCTCAGAGCCCAGTGCAGAGGCATCAGAGCTAGAGGCGGAGGTGGAGCCGAAGGATGAAGGCATCGATGGTACGTCTCCTTTGTCATATACTTCAAACTTCTAACCTTGTGCAGATCAAAGCGACGCCTCACTCGGATACGACGTTGAGCATGACTGTTGGCTCATCTCGGACGACGAGGAACACGACGTCGATGACGAAGGCTGGGACGACCGGGATGATGACTATGATGATGCAGAAAACGCCCATGCATCTGCGGACCCGATTGCATCCAGTTTCATCACTGGCACGGCCATCAGCAAGCCTGCCATATCCCATGAGAGATTCTACAAAGTCCTTGTCGAACTATTTCCCGAACCCAGCATCCCAGAGGAAGAGCGGGAGAGGCACGAGAAGGTGGTTGCCCTTTTCCGCGGCACGCTGACGCATTTTGGCGACCTCCAGGCCCATCACCAGTTGGGTATCAGAACTACTTTCAACGAGATTATGGCCCATGCGTCTGAGGAGCATCAACTTCAGCTGGCTACTAGGGGCGTGGCTATGCTGGAACCCCTGCTGCTCGACAGACTTGCCAATCATACACTACTTACATCCGCCGATTTGACTTTGCTGCCCAACGCCAAGGACATGAAGTTCCAAAACAGGCATGGACTATATGCCATGGGTTACGTCTTCACTTCGAACTCGGATGCAACGAAGAACATGCCAATCGATCCTGGAGCGTATCTGGGATCTTCCGCCGAGCTGCGCTCTGGAATCCGAGGCCGTGTGCTGTCCCACGCGAGTACGACAGCAAGATGGCAACGAAAAGCCACCCACAATTCGAAGCATTATGAGTTTGCACAGGATAGACCTGGATATGATTTGGACGTCATCAACTCTGTCTTGGGAGTGTGGCCGCAGGAATTGGATGTTTCGATCAAGACGCCAGAACAATTATTGGTGAAGCGACTCTTCATAAGGATCGTGGAAGCCGCATGTCATGCTCTACTCCTGACGACCTACGCGCACGTAGCAGCTTTGCTTAAGATACACCCTTTTTGCACCCACATCGATGACATACCCTGGACCGGGCTCAATTTTAGGATTGCTCTGGCCGACGTATGGCTACCGTCCGACTCTTTGGTACCGAAGAAGGTAGAGTGTGACATTGAGGATTGCGGAGAAGTGTTCCCGACCTTCCATCAGTTGGAGAGACATGTCATCAAAGAGCACAGTGCGCTGTCAAGCAAGCCAAAGCCCACGCAAGGAAGGATATGTCAGGGTGACGACCCGTTCCCATGTCGAAAGGGTTGCTCAGCCCGCTTCAAAGATTCAACCAGCCGCGTACGTCATGAGCTGTCCGATTTACATTCACCCAAGAAAGTTTTTGCCTGCCCAGTCTCAAAATGTCCTCATCGATTTGCGCGGAAGGACGCCTTAAAACGACACCTCGATACCTATAATCACGACCAGCTGACGGACGAAGCTTCAAGCGTCATTGCTGTTGAAGTGGATGGCGTAGTGCAACGAAGATTCGCCTGCACGGCCAAGAAAGGATGTGAGAAGCATTATGCTCGACCCGGAGATCGTGACAAGCACCAGAGAAATGCACATGGTGCCGTTTCGCAGACCGCACGAAGGATTGGGAAGAACGGCAAGGGAAATTATTTTTGCACCTCAAAGAACTGCGACAAACAGTTCACCAGACCGGACACTTTGGCTCGCCATGTTGCCCAGAAGCATACTGGAAACAAGGATCGACTCCCATGCACCGACCCCACCTGCACCAAAACATTTGCTACAGCCGGCACCCGTCAGGCTCATGTACGCAAGTACCATCCCAACCTCAACCTAGCCACCACAAAGACCGCGACTGCCGACAAGCCTACTACTAGAAAGTAGACTTGATCATTCATCATCCAACTACTATCTCGCAGTAGTCGATGCGATAATGACTTTTCCCTCACCGTTTTTCCAGTGTTTCTGTCAATTTTTTTCCGATGATCGGCAGTCCGGTGCCACTTGTAATGTTGACTGTGTGGTGATGGGTTTCCGGAACGGCCAGTGGTTTTGTTGATGTGCTGTGTTTGCGGGATTCTTTATACAAGTCGATAGACCTGGATGCGTACTATGATGTTTCTTGATTTCAAGTTGAATGGATTATTGAGTTTGGTGGGCCCTTTTTGAGCCTCGCCTTGTCAAACTTGTTCACTCTGTGCATTTCTGTGAACGCTTTCCACGGTATCGAGCTTCACGCTTTTTGCCCAGCCAGCGTACCTCAACATACAGCCTTTCAAGTTCGAGTGCAAAGCACGGGAAAGACACAGTGGTGGTGAGCACTTCAGCAGAACACTCAATGAGTGGGAACAAAACTGCTTTTGTGGATTCGAAATTTCGGAGATTTCCTCTCTCGTGGTGCTGATTCGCGTTTCTCTCAAGTCCCCCGGAGTTCATCTCCGCGCTTCTGTAACGGAGGTCCGTAGCTTAAACGCAATGGCCACGATGGATAAGGAGAAGATTAGATTGGATCGGTGAAAACCGTCAACACTCAAGCCCCTAAGCATTCCGAGTAGCATCAGACCTAAATTGACTCTTGAACGTTCACCAAGAACTGGCCTCATTGAGGGACTCTTGCAGATCCGGGTTACTTAGACAGCAGCTGACAGGAATCATTTCTCCCTCGTCGTTTATTTGGGAAGAGTAGCGCCATGATGATGCCTAATCCAACAAGGAGAGAGAGCGCTGCACACAAAGTGGATACAATAATACATTCCATTATCCCTCGGTACAAGATGTCCGCCGCATGATAAAACAATCCCCACCCATCGCATATCATACATCAACGTCTTCTCTAGCTCTCCACATCCTCCTACATTCTCTTTCAAGCTTTCCATAGTATGCTCCTGCAACCTAAGAGAAAGTCCGACAGCAACACAGACCAACTCATCACCTCAAAGGCATAATTCAAGTGCACTGAGAATAGTAATCATTCTGCTTGGTGCAAGTAGAGCCAGCAACACAGGTGCCGCTTCCGGTCCATCTAGGCAGAGTTAGCATCTCATTCTAAATGCTGTAACAACAAAATCTTACCCAATACCAGCGCACTGCTGCCACTTAGGAATCGTTCCTGCTGCTGGCTGCGATGGAGTTGGGTTGGAGGGCTGCGAAGGAGCTGGCTCAGGGGCTGGAGAGTCGTTCTCGCCGGCACCACCAGTATAGACAGCTGGGCCTGGGACTGGGTATGTCGAGTACGAGCCGTAAACGTTGAAGAGAATTCCTGGGTCAGAAGCCTAAGCAACGGGTTAGCAGTCGTCCAAAAGGATGGTGGAGGTCGAGGAGCGCCAAGATGCCAAGACCTAAGCGAGGAAGACATACCCCGTAAGCACCTGGGAAGCTGACACCCTTTGGATTAGCAGTTCCGTTTCCAGTAACCTTGAGCTGGAAGCAAGTGACGTAGTGCTGAGCACCACCGGCAGAGCCCGCAACGTGGAGGGCAATGACTTCGGTTCTGAGGAGGTAGTCTCCTGGGGCGATGTCGGCTGGGATCTTGAGGTCTTGCTTGCCGCAGTTGGCGTTGATCACGTCGGTTCCCCAGTAGTCCTTGGAGACGAGACCGTTCTGGTAGATCTTGAACCAGTTGGAGCCGGGCGAGGACTTGGCGTCAGAGACACGGGAGAGGTAGACGATGACTGGGCCGTCGTGGTTGCCACCGATGGCCTCGTTCTTGCAGTTTCTGTCTCCTGGCTGGGCGTGCATCTCGATGGTGACGGTACCTCCGGCTACAACATATTAGATGGGCTCAAGATGATGGAAGAAAAGCTCACCCTTGACCTCGCAGACCTCGGCAGCGTTGGAACGACCGTTGCCGCAACGAATGTCGCTGGATGAGGATGTGACGGGGTTGTTGTTGGTAGGAAGACGAGCGCAAGAGGAAGCCTTGTCGACACCATCAACCCACAGCTGCTGCCATGTTGAGTGGGCCAAAGCAGTTGAGGCAAAGGCGAGAAGAGCTGCGACGTTGAACTTCATGATGAAGGTGAAAGTTGGATCGGATGTATCGAGGAAGAGTTATACTAGTGAAAGTATAGACTGCTTGGGTGTAGATGTCTTGAATGCCAGTCAGTCGAGAGTGCAAGCGATGAGAAGGAGAAATTCAAACGAGAGGGAAAGGTTTGCCTTTTAAACAAGGGAACGAGTTTGGCTCTCCAAAACCGGGTCTCCCAGATGCTATGCCCAAACCATGCAACGGAAGTCCGCCAACACCATCCGAACCCAGCGTTCCCATTCCTAATCCATACAGCTCCAGACTTCAACGGCGGGGAAGCAGGAACGGTGCCACCTGGTCAACGGTCGAATGCCACATGCAGTAAAACAACTGTACATATGGGGCAGTGTAGATTAATATCGGAGAGTGTTATTGCGGTGGACAGTGCTGGATAATCTACAGGTTCAATAAACCGGAGCCGGCACGGAGGTCGGATCGGAGATATAACATGGATTAAGGTGTTGTGTCGTGCTATAGGTGTAGCACAAACCTGATGCATGTTATTTTGGCGAAATGCGGGGAGACAGGCTACTTACTGCTGAGACATAACGGCCAGGCGGCATAAGCATATTGATGCGGATGGCGAGCGGTCTTTGTACTCTGAACTTCAACGACCCGAAGTGTAGTCTTGGGCGCATCTCGGTCTGGCTTGCAAGAATCGATAGTGCTGCATTGGCGGGTTGAGCAAGGAGCGTTATGAAGCAAGACACAAACAACCCAAGGTAAGGCAGCCGACTACATACTCAATACCTGGAAATAGCAGATCCGCAATGTCGGTCCAAGCTCCGTGATCAGCATGTCGGAGCGCCGGGGAAATGTCAAATGGTTGGAGGATCGTGTGGTTGCTTCCCATTCGTTGCTGGTTTACATTAGCCTAAGGTCCCTATAAGGTTTGCGGGGAAGTCACCTGTGGAGATGTCCGAACCATAACACTCCTGGTATTCGCTCTCGCGAGAGCAATCCCATCGGTCGCGCGAAAGAAACATATTACTATCGTGATGCAATAGTACAGTTCATTCCTGATTTTGCTACGAGCATTGTACCTTGGAAGAAGAGCGGCTCATGATCGTGAAACAGCATCGACTCTCAAAGGTCAAAACCTTTGGTGGATGTTCAGGGACCGGCGCGAGATCGAGATGCAGGCAACACCAGAGCTAAGATCGGGTCAAGCTTTCCGCTAGTAGATATTTAGCAAGGTTTCCCATGTCATGAAAAGAATTCTCCTACCACTTTTCCCATTCGAGGTGGCCCAAGTCTTTGGTGCAACCCGGAAGGAACTCCCAAAGCAACAGCCGTTCGGTAGCACCCGACTTCCTTCTCACAAGCATCGTGCAAGGGTGGAACTCCACCGGAAACTCCGAAAGGAACACTCGAAACATCCTCCATGGGATCCGAATAGCAAGAGGTGTGCCTAAAGACTGGGACCGTATGTCGGGCAAATTCGTGTCGCATAGAGTGAGTGGTAGTCGGATCCCACAATCAATTCCGAGAAAACCAAAGGATGGATGAAGATAAATCCTTCGCGAGTCTGAAGTATGCTCGATTCGAGGTCCTGGTTTCCCGCGCAGTTGTCCTTTTGCCTTCATTCCCGACTACAAAGTCGCTGCCCCTGTAGTTCCTGAATCCTCCTGAATCCTTCAAGGCATCCCATCACTCTTCTTGCTACTGGACCACGTTAACGATGGCCAACAGGTTGGATCATAGTAACAGTAGGAATCGACTTACAATTACACAAGTCTCCATGGCACCAATTCCAGGCACAATCAGTTGAGCCCCAACGCAAGCCTGCCACAACTTCACACACTCCTCGCCGACTCGCAGTAACCTCACATGTCGTAGATTCCCAATCCGGTGATTACTTTTCCACTTCCCCGGCAATGCTCCGTCGATTTAGGTGCGATGGTCCGGAAGAATCGAGCAAGGCCTCCGAAAGCAGACGGGATGCTGGTTCCGCCATGCTTAGGCTAGATGCGGCCGATGGAAACTGTGAAATGTGGCCCATCCGTCGTCGCTGAAAAATGCTTTATGAGTAGGTAAAAATATCATGGCCGCGATGCATGCGAATCGTCTATGTTGAGGCGATGTGAGTGCCGTTTGGTGAGATCCGGCGATGGAGATGTTGGCGCTTCGATTGTTTGTCCGGGAATGGGCAAGAGATGCGGGCAGTCTGCGTCTCGAGCGGGTCAGATAAGATCTCGTTATCAGATTGGGCTAATTTATCATATCGAGATCTTGCTAAAAGTGGCTTTCCTAAATACGGTTAGACTGTTCAGGCGTCTTCACGATCCGCAACGTCACCTCGCTCAACCAAACAACGACATCATCTTGCTCTCCGTCGCATCACACTTTTTGGAGCCTTTTCGCCTTTCCCAACTCTGATTTGGTTACAGGCACGATCATGAAGCACGTAGAACCTTGGAGAAGCGTCGGGTAGAGCTTACTAACCATTGCTAGATCCATCGGCTCCTGAGCGGGCCATTCGATTGGCTTTCGAACGCCGAACCTTCCGCTCCGTCTGCCACGTTGTGCTTCGAAATTCCCGAAAGCGTATGGGATGTCTGCTTCCGAGCTAGAGAAGTATCATGAAGCATCATCTCCGATGCAGTATCCCGCCCTACGTCGTCTTAATGCGCGATCGTGCTTTCGCACCGACCCTCAGCCTCAACACTGCACCAGAAACCATCTCAACGGCTCCTTTGATGACGACCACGCTCCGGAGTTTGCCTTCTTGGACATGGACGTTTCTGTCTTAGTACGCTCTCAGATTTCTACTTAAGCAGACTCTCCTGCCTCCCTCTGTCAATCATCATCACTCATCTCTTCTTCTTCTTCTTCTGTTCATTTTTGTTCTTTCTCTTTGGGCATAGTAGTTCATTCTCTTTTTTTGATTTTTATTCTTTTTTTTTCAAGTTCTTTCACTTTTTTAAAAATCTTCAAAATGATCACCGTCGGAGCCGTTCTTGCCGCCACTGTCCTCGCTGGTGCCGTCCAGGCTGCCCCAGTTACAGGAGGTGCTCAGTGCAACGGACAGACATCGTACCCAGGAACTTTCCAGGTTGCGATTATCCCGGCCGCTACATTGTCCAAGCGCGCAGTTGAAGCTCTTGCTGATGGTCAACCCCAGGTATGCTTGTAATTTCTGTCTTGCATCCTCCAGCTTGCTAACCTCTCCCAGGTGTCGTTCGATTCGGTTGCTGCTGCCCCAGCACCGGCTCCATCAGTAGCCCGTGATGTCGTGTCTCAGATCGTTGACGGTCAACCCCAGATTGCCTTCGACCAGGTGCCAGCCCCAGCTCCTGCCCCAGCTCCTGCTCCTGCTCCGGCTCCAGCTCCACCAGTCGCAAAGGATACCGTCACTCAGATCGTCGATGGCCAGCCTCAAGTTGCATTTGATACCGTTCCTGCTCCTGCCCCTGCCCCGGCTCCAGCTCCGGCTCCAGCTCCGGCTCCAGCTCCGGCTCCAGCCCCACCAGTTGCCAAGGACACGGTCACTCAGATTGTCGATGGCCAGCCCCAGGTTGCCTTTGACACCGTTCCTGCTCCTGCTCCGGCTCCAGCACCACCAGTTGCAAAGGATACCGTCACTCAAATCGTTGATGGACAACCCCAAATCGCCTTCGACACTGTCCCTGCCCCGGCTCCGGCTCCTGCTCCTCCAGTTGCCAAGGATACGGTTTCCCAGATTGTCGATGGACAACCCCAGGTTGCCTTTGATACGGTCCCAGCTCCAGCTCCGGCCCCGGCCCCAGCTCCAGCTCCAGCTCCAACGGTCGCCAAGGACACCGTCGACCAGGCCGCTGACGGACAGCCACAACTTGCTACCCGCAGTTTGAAGGCTGCTCGTCGTAGTCTCGCCCGCCGCCAGAATGCTGAGCAGATCATCGATGGCCAGATCCAGGCTCCTACCTTCGACAGTGTCTCTAAGGGAAGCGCTGCTGCTCCAGCTGCTGCCCCAGCTGCTGCCCCAGCTCCAGCTCCTGCTGCCAGCCCAGCTGCTCGCTTCGACAATGTCCCAGCCAAGGCAAGCCCAGCTGCCAGCCCAGCTGCCCGCTTCGATACTGCACCAGTCTCCCAGATTGTTGACGGTCAGCCACAAGTCAGCTACGACAGTGTTCCTCAGGCCGCTCCTGCTCCAGCTGTCCGATATGACTCCACCCCTGTGAGCCAGATCGTCGACGGTCAGCCTCAGGTCCACTACGACTCGGCTCCACAAGTCGCACCACCATCCACTGTGCACTACGATACTGCCAAGCAGGTTGCTCCACCGTCCTTCGTGCACTACGACACAGCTACCCAGGTCGCCCCACCTTCGACTATTCACTACGATACTGCCACGGAGGTTGCACCAGCGTCGTTTGTGCACTACGATACTGCCACGGAGGTTGCACCACCATCGACTATCCACTATGACACTGCCACAGAGGTTGCACCAGCGTCGTTTGTGCACTATGATACTGCCACAGAGGTTGTCCCACCGTCTACGATCCACTATGACACTGCCAAGGAGGCTGCCCCAGCGTCGTTTGTGCACTACGACACTGCTAAGGAAGCTGCCCCAGCATCATTTGTGCACTACGACACTGCCAAAGAGGCTGCCCCAGCGTCGTTTGTGCACTACGACACTGCTACACAGGCCGCTCCAGCGTCGTTTGTCCACTACGACACGGCTACACAGGCCGCTCCAGCGTCGTTTGTCCACTACGACACGGCTACAGAGGTTGCCCCACCCTCGACCATTCACTACGACACGGCTACTCAGGTCGCGCCACCATCGACTATTCACTACGACTCTGCTCCACAGGTCGCAGCCAAGTCGACTGTCCATTACGACACCGCTCCGGCGCCTGAGGTCCGCTTCGACACCACCCCATCCCAAGTTGCCGATGGCCAAATCATCCAGCAAATCCAAGACGGACAGATCCAGGGCGGAGTCTCCCAGGGCGGAGTCTCCCAGATCGCTGATGGCCAGCTTTCCCAGATTGCTGATGGTCAGCTCTCCCAGATTGCCGACGGCCAGCTTTCCCAGGTTGTCTCCGACTCGGCCCCAGTCATCACCTATGACCAGGCCTCCGTCCCAGTGAGCCACGCTTCTGCCCCAGCCCCTGCCCGCGATCAGGCTCCAGCCGCTGCTCCAGCTGCTCCAGCGAAATCGGTCGCGAAGGTTCAGGCCCCAGCTGCTGCTCCAGCTCCATCCGTCGCCCGCGACACTGCCACTCAGATCCAAGATGGCCAGGTCCAGGCTTAGATAGATCCTGTCTAGATAGATTTGCTGTTTGTTTTCGGTTTTGTTTTTTGGGCATGGGGGTGAGGAAGATCACAGAAAAAACGGAGGAAGAAGAAGGGAGTTTTTCTGTTTGCGCTTCTTAGTAGAGCAAGAGCGAGTGATGATGATTTAATTATAAAATACATGTCTTGCTCTACTACTATCGTGCCTTGTGTATACCGTGCCTTGTGTTGCATGTCTGATGTGTGAAATTGACATGCGAGCCTCTCGAATTTTTAGGTGTTTCCACTTGTCGAGATGGCCATTGGGTTCGACAACCCCAAAGTTCGTTTCTTGACCCTACTACCCGTCCTTTTTAAAGGACCCTGTTGTAGGCACGCTTAGTAGGATTTTAAGAGGGCTCCGGAATTACCGCATGTCCTGGCGCCGGAGCCAAAAAAAATTCGGGTCGATTTCGTCTTCCAATCTCTCTGCAGCTCTGTCGGTTTATTGTTACCTGAGAGACAAAGAAGGTACTGAGGTACCGACTGCCCGATTAATTCTTCCACTCACCCCGTTGTTTTGCTCGGGAAGAGCGAGAGTTTGGAAACACCTTTTTGCCTGCAAACCAGTGCTAACACAAAGCCTTAACACAAAGCCTACATATAAGGCATTTTTCTCCTGTTGTCATCAACAATCGGGTATAGTGTAGTGGCTATCATTTGCGACTCTCATTACGAGTGAACTCGCAAGACCCGGGTTCAATTCCCGGTATCCGAAATTGATCTTTTGGCGAACTGCTTTAGCTACCTTTCGTAGCCTTTTAGGCGTGGGGTCCGCCCAAGCCATACGAAAACATTTATATCACTTCTTTGTTCAAGCTTAAGTCGCTTGCGAATATCACTCATACACTTCAAGTTGCTCCAAGGGAGACTGAAAGATGGGGTTTTGAATTGTAGGACATGAGATGACGACCTTGCGATCTGGAAGTCCACAAACGTGTGGTATGGTTGAGGCTTTTCGTAAATGAAATGCTGTATGTGTCTGACAATTCTAATAGGTGGCTTTCGAAACAGGAAATACGAACCCATGTTCCTGAAGTTCCGAGTCGCAAATTCTGATCCTGGACAAGCTCTCAGTCCACTCGAGGCCGGCATACCGACCCAGAAAACACTCCGCAAAAAGAAGAACTGGAGGAGACATGAATCGAACACGTGGCCTCTCGCATGCAAAGCGAGCGCTCTACCCCTGAGCTACACCCCCCAATGATGACAGCAGCACTCAAATAGCGGATTCGTTCGAGACGGCCAAGAACGAGATCTCGGCGAAAGAATAGTCTATACCGGCATCCCGAGCAGCTTAAAAGCCGGCAAAAGAACAATGGAGGAGACATGAATCGAACACGTGGCCTCTCGCATGCAAAGCGAGCGCTCTACCCCTGAGCTACACCCCCGGATGATGACAATGTAGCCGAAATAAAGCCTATGATCAGCACCGAGAAAAGCGAGTTCTCGGCAAAAGCCAAAGAGTAATTCGGCATCCCGAGCTCGCTCGAGACCGGCAAAAGAACACTGGAGGAGACATGAATCGAACACGCGGCTTCTCGCATGCAAAGCGAGCGCTCTACCCCTGAGCTACACCCCCAAGTCATACCATCGGACAGAGAATTGCTATCCAGTCTTCGGGGGTTTATATATTGACGTCAATCTCTCGACAAATGCCCTCGAGTCTGTCGGCAATTAGAGACTCGCAAAAGCCAATCCGGAAGACACGTCCTCAGGCATCCTACTTACTTTGTATCCGAAATTCTAACAATCTCACGCTTCTATGTTCTCTTTACCTTGATGGAAAAAGAGGTTCAAGACCCGCAACTCAACCTACGAACGGCTCGCTTAGAAGCTTTAACAGCTTCACTGCTGGATGGAAAGCCGGCAAAAGGATGATTTCGCCCGGGTTCGAACCGGGGACCGCCTGTGTGTTAGACAGAAGTGATAACCAACTACACCACGAAACCATTTGATGGTGATTACTTTACTTGCATAGATTCTCTAAGTCAGTTCAGAGGGATTGCGACTCATATACTAACTAACACGGCATCGACGAGCCAGTGGGCTGATGCATCGGTATTAAGTGGACTGGTTGGCACAATCGATTCCATGTCTTCCACCTCTGTTAAGAAATCTTCGACCTTGTCAAAGACTGCGGGACCGTCGTTCTGAATGGCATGGTCGCTCCGGTATAGGGTCAGAAGTCAGCCAAGTACCCGCCAATTCGAATTCGCAATGCGACAAAAATACAGTATTGAGCTGCTGTCTCCCCGAGCAGAGTCGAACTGCTGACCTGCAGATTCCTGAATACATTACAGTCTGTTGTGATACCAACTACACCACAGGGAGTTTGTTGAGACTATCTCTTATTGTTTTGCTTGTACACTAAGTTCTGTCTGATTCTTTTGCAAAATTGATCATGAGCATGAAGAGCTTAAGCGGCTCCGAGGAAACCTATAGAAGCGAAGTCCTATCCCAAAGAACGCTCGGAATTCCCGTTTGTATTTCCTTCCACTCGCAAACTTGTCACTATACCATCTCCGATGAGGATTTCCGAGTCCTCGTTAATGAAGCTCGAATTCACTCCGCTTTTGCGCGTCAATTCCCGATCATCACCTCCGCGGACGAGGCAAGAAACAACGGCAGGCCTTGGGCCCGACAATGCAAACGTGAGCCCAGTGCACGCGATGCGGTTGAAATTTCTTAGAGATGCTATGTAAAGAAACGTCGGGGTGTGCTCGCCTAGTCCAACTTCTCGACGGTAACAACAGCATCACAGTTCACAGCTTCCAACTACTCAGTAATAACACAACAATGTCGACGTCGAAACGAGTCAAGACCAGCCACCAAAGCACCAAACGGTAAGTGCTGTTATTAATTATTATAAGCTGGCTCGAAAATGCGGTTTCGGGAGATTCTCTAATAAAGTGACTAGATCGGAATCGATCAAACTCTCTGTAAAGTCGCCTCCCGAATGCCCCCTTCTTAAAATTCCCATCGAAATCCGACTAGAAATCTACTCCAACTGTTCGGCGTTCACCTTGCTCCAGCTCACCCGCGCTTCGGCATCCGTCCAGGACGAGATACTGCGATATCCTGCAGTCTTCAAGAACTCCAACGGATACGTCCCTCATGATCCGGAGAAAGCTGGGGAGCTCAATATCCGCAACGTTCATAATGCTGGCAGCAAAGAGGAGTACAACTTCATAAGGAGAGCGGCAGAGAGAACTATAAAGCGAAGACTAAAGGTCAGAGACTTCGAGACAGTACAACCCACGACGGGTTCGGAATTGCATATCAAATCATGGATTTGGGACTGCTGTCCGAGACCCAAATGCTGGGGTATAAGGAGAGATCGGTATCGTGTTTTCGAGCGGGGCTACTGGGCCTATCCTCCCTACCTACAAAGGATTGATTCAGGCGGCCGGTTCACTTGCTGCTGCGGCTTTACGATTCCCAAGAGCGAATCGTATCGGTGTCCAGTGGGAATGCACAGAACGACTCGGAGTACCTAAGTAGCGGGCATTAGTCATACATGTTTTTCTATCAGTTTAAAGCGAAATAATAATGAAGCAGTCCCAATAATGGAGTTGTGTCATCGGGGCGCGTCAAAATTAATGTTTCCGGGTCTGCTTCAAATAAAAAATTTAACCAAAAAGTGGGGGATGCCCATGCCTTGAATCGAACAAGGGTTGAATCGGAGTTGCGGATGAACCACAACGATACGTGATAACCACTACACTACATGAGCCAGATGTTTAGATCTCGCAATGCAGCGTTTTGTCGCTTTTCGCAAAAGTCCTCCTTGTCCACCGGCGGTTCAAGCCCCAAGACGAAGTCTACCGGAAGCATCCCCTCCGGAACCACCCCCTCCTCAGACTTCCCCCCTCCTCGCGATCCTCACTTAGCACACTAGTTAGCACCCTCGCCTATTCACATGCCCCTCCGAAAGTCCCTGCCGAGTCGCTTCGTCCCGGCAACACATGAAAATGCAGGTACTCGGAGGATCGGAGCTTCGGATCGGAGCGGCGAGGGGTTTACGTAAAGTCGGCGGTGACGTCAGAGATCTTGACATGTGTTGAATAGCTAAAGTGGAGATGGAGTTGGTTGCGAATACGGATACGAAGATGAGGATGAGATGTCCGTCTGAGGCTCGGGTGGAGGTGGGGTTTGGGGAAGATATTTTTCGCAGAGTTGAAGCGAGATTTCAATCGAGAAGGAGCGGAGAAGTACCCCCATCGCCAACGTCGCGAGCCAGATCTCGTAGCTGGCCGACCTTCACAAATGCGACTGCCCAAACAACCGGTCAGGCCCCAAACTCTCGTCTAGAAGCACATTCTGTACTGAATTCCATTTTATTACACCCCCACCCCCACCATCGACCCAACAAAGAGCCCTATCTAGAAGCCAAATCCATCACCCCAATTTTTCACCGACACCGACCGTCTATAGCTCCCTAGACCCCTATTTTAAACATGGAAAGAAGAAGGAAAGAAGGATTACAATAGCATCGCACGCAAGGAAGAATAAATTAATCAAGGAGAAGGGATACAAGGGCAGAAGCGAGTATTAAATCCATACTATAGGTCCATACAACCACACATCATCCGCTGGCTCATAACAGAAGAGAAGGAAGGGAAGGAAGGGAAACAGCGGACATAACAGCAAGCAGTAATAGATATCATTAGCAGAAATCCAAGCAAAGGGAAGAAGTGAAGAGAAGAGAAGAGAAGAGTAGTCGTAAACTAAAGTTTATACCATCAACCACAAACATAAAGCGAAACGGAGCAAGCAAGAGAAAAGAAGTAAAGATAAAAAGGTAAAAGAAGAGATCGAGGAAATACAACGCAACAAGTCTAGGAAGAAGGAGTGCAAATAAAACAAGCAACAATCACATCTACCCATCCACCCCATCCATCCCACCGGGTCCGGGACGTGCCTAAACAGCAAACGCCTTCAAGAAGCACCAGATTCCCGCCGCACTCACAATCGGAATAACCACATTATCATCCGCCCCAAACACCGGCAACACTTCACTAAAGCTGGCCGCAAACCCGGTCCAGAGCGACCCAATAGCGAGCGCCTTCGCTCCCTTGACGAGCCCAACGACTGGAAGGTCCAGCGCGAGGTTGCCGGTCCACAACTCTGCCATCTTACCGACCGGATCATTCGGGAATGCCGGAGTGTTAGGCGCAAAGCTGCCCCAGAACATGGCGGCTGTGGCGACACCGACGATGAAGGCGGCGAGGCAACCAGCGAGAGACTTGCCTTTGCGGACCGCTGGAGTGTAGCGGCCCCAGGCGCGACCGAAAGTGGAGGCGGCGGTGTCGCACCAACTGAGCAGGAGGATGCTCACGACGGCGATGTCTTTCGGGAAGAAGTGCAGGACGACGAGACAGCCGAGAAGGTACCAAATCACGCCATTCCAGCCCTTGACTTCACTCTCGCGCATGAGGGCTCCCAGGACACGAATGTAAAAGGCGTTGAAGCTGGGGACTGAGAAGCGGAGGATGTCGGCCGAGGCGATCGGGATCAGGAGCGAGAGGAGGACAGGTGTTATCATGTTGGGTTGGTAGCCGTTGCGGTAGAGGTAGAGCACGATGCCGCCGATAGAGACATGGAGGGCTTTGCGAGGGACTTCGTGCTTGTGGATCTGTGTGAGGAGGCGGGTTAGGGTCGACTCTTGAGACGCTCTGGCTTTCTTCTTCTTCTTTTTGCGATGCGGAGATGTAGAAGAAGCAGAGGTGGACGGAGAAGAAGGAGAAGTTGGCGGCACGGTTGACGAAGACGAAGAAGAGGACGAGGTGGAGGAGCTGTGGCTCGAACTCCAAAAGGAAAGAAATGAGAAGCCGGAGAACGAGGGGAGAAGTCTCATCATGGCGGAACGTAAATATTCCAACGGGGTACGTACGAGTGAGTTGAAAGACCTGTGGATTGGGATGAGGCCTAGCGGACTGGGGGATCTTGATATAGTTCTCCAGGCCGACTGGGGTGCCGTGAGGTGGCCATTTGACTCGTCGGTGTGCGTGGTGGAGACTTGTTTCGGCGGTGACCGTCGGCGTCTGACACTCCCTCCTCCGCTTCGGCTTCCTGTTGCGGGTGAACGTGACCGAGGCCGAGCCCGTGAGAGTGATTCCGAGGAGGATGAGGAGGAGAGCGGAGTGTGGATTGCCGTCGAGTCTGAGGACGAAAAGTCGTTTGCCTGGGCTTCCGACGAGGAGGACGACATGGTGATGGTAATGTTTGGGTAGATGCTAAGTTGGTGGGGTCTTTCTTCGTTTCGTCGTGTCTGGTGAGAGTTCGAAAGGAGGTTGCTTTTTTAGGGTGCTGGATGCGTGTGTGATGGTGTTCTTTGGCGTAAGGTCTCTGGGTGGATAAGATAGGGTCACGCTGACGTTTGAGCAGGGCTGAGGGCGCAAAGTTCGTGTGGTCTGTTTGACACCAAGGCCCTTGTCAAGGACTTTTTCGGCAGATTGCGTCCGTAACAGTGGGAAAAGGGATGAAAGCGAACGGCAAAAGATGGTTCCGAGATTGTTAAAATAGTAGAAGAGAGAGGAAGATCCCGACGGGGGAAATTGAACGAGAGCTGGTGATGCCGACCGGACCGAAGATTTGTCGTTTCTGCCGTGATGCCTTTTGTCCGTCTGCTCTTTCGTCGCGATGTTGTTCCTGGTTTTTTTTCGGCGGTGAAGTTTTTTGTGCCTGAACTTGAGAACAGGGTCGATGACGGAAATATTCCCTAGGGAAAGGCCAAGAAAAACACAGTGTCAGGAACATGTGACGGAGTAATCCGATCCCGGGGAGATAAGCGAGCGTCAGATGATCATGATTAGATGGATCCGATTAGCGCTAGTAAGTACTCCACCTTCCTTGGTTGGGAATGGTCGCTCCTTCCTCTCAACGACAACTCTCGGTGGGCATCTCAACGCTGCTGTTGACGGCTCTTTCTCCAGCAGAGAATGCATTTGCCTGAACAGCGGATACAAAGGTACGAGGCTTTCGAGTTGACATACAAATATACACAGTCGGGTCAAAGTAAGTTTACGATCTGCAAGAGGAGAGTTTATTACGTGATACCAGAAGCCCGGGCCACCAAAGGTGAATCTATGACTACGAAAGAGCATGCAACAACAAGTACTACTAAATGTGAAAGGACGAGTGAGTACATACAGTACTTGCAACTTCTACCAGCACTTGTACTTTACGAGGAAGCCGGCACACAAGCAAAGTAATCTGGATGGGCTCAAAGCACGCAAAAGAATGTGCTGACTCGTCACAACCAAGACAGAGAGCAAACTCGGAGGAACAAAGGGAGCGCCAGCTGGTACAAGAAGTACTGTGACTCTACTATATCGAGCAAACAGGTTGCAACTCCCCGCATGCAAATAAATAGAGACGTACAGCCATGAGCACGAAAGAATCAATACTCGTATACATTGTGAGTCCAAGCAACACCAGTAAGAGTTCCCACGTGCAAACGTCAAGAAAGAGGCAGAAGGCTCTGAAACGCAAAGTGTAGTAGCCGCAGGCAGCTTCCAGGCCGGAGCTTCTTTGCATCTAATTGGCAACACCATCCCACGAGGCTCTAAGGAGATATCAGTTGATCAGAAGTACACTTTGAGGATCTGAACCGTCTCCTACGTACGAGACATTCGTTACCGCTCCAACCCAGCTGATGAGAGACACCGTGAGAGAACACGAAGAGAAGGTGACAAGGAGCTACGAGAAAGCACCGATAACATGCATACATGGGAGCTGGACTACTACTTAAACCATTCTACTCACCAGTAGTAGCGCTACGTAGCACAGATCCTTCCTCAGAATGAGTCAGTGGCTACAGCCAGTCCAAATACCAGATGAATAACTCATGGCCTATTCCTAAACTGCCATTACACCACGGCACGTAGCTTTAGACTCGTAACTGCAGCTCCATCTTAAACAGGAACGTACGAGTAAAACATCGCCGAACAAGGTTCACCCACGATCCCCGTTCCTAAACCATATCAATCCCATTAGACCAACGTAACCCCACCCGGCCCAACACGATATCCATCACCATCCCAGAATACACCCTCAGGATCAGTCTGCTCAACCATCCACTCCGTCCGCCGTATATTCAGACCAGCTGGCATAAAGTTTGACTCCTCCAGCACAACTCTCAATCCAACACTCCTCGAATACCACTCCAGAAGCCTCTCCCATTCCGGTTCGCCTCGAGACATAGTTGTCAATCTTTGAAGCTGGCGAAGCAGCGCCTCACGAGCAGCAGAGTCAAGTGGCACCCCCGGAGGTGCAGCCTGGGAAGATTCAATCTGCTGAAATGCTGTACTGCTCACTAAAGCTTCCCCAGGCTGCTGACGAGCCACCAATTCCGCTAGAGTCTGTAAACTTTGCTGAGCTCGCGAAACTTCATCGGTGATGGGGACAACCCAAGGTGCTGGAACAGGGCCTCCTTCAGGTGTCGGGATACCGAAATCGAAGCCCAATCTTCTCCAGGTTCGTTGTTGACGTGCATGCCATTCATCGATGCGGAAATCAGCGTAAAGTTGATACAGTTTTGCTTGTAGGTTCGTTTTGCAGAGATTTTTGAACTGTTTCAGATCGATTTGGTGGTGGATTTGGCTGGAGTTTCTGAATGGGAGTTGAAATGGGCCGTATTGGCAGGTGTCTGTGTACTCGAAGACGAGGCATAGAGCAGAAGGTTGCTGATTCGACCAGTCCCAACCGAAACAAGAGAATCTGCTCTTCTTTGCTGGCTCATAAAGGCTCAGCTTCCGTCGACACTCCTCATTCCCACAGATCTCTGTAGGATGTACACCCAGCAACTTGATCTCTCTTTCCAAGGTCCGCTTAACAGCCTCATCCACCTCATAATCAGGCATACAATACCCATGCCTATGCCAAGTATGTTCAAACGACGGACAGGTAGCAAACCGAGCCGTACACCAGGAGAAGCAAGGCCCATAAACACCCTGTCTAGCCGGACAACGAGCTTGTGCTCGGCAGGGTACGCTTCTTGGACATAGATCCTCAGCTGGGCAGCGAGTGCGGGTGGGAACTTGACCTCTTTGGTCGGAGATGCAGAGCTGAACCTCCTCAGGCTCGAGCATGTGTATGATGTGGAGGGAATCGCGTTTCGCGAGATCGGGTGGAGGAAATGTAGGTTGGTCGTGACGGTTGCAGGGTGCACTACCTGGTGCTAGTGGAGTTGGTGGCTCTTCGTTGGGCAGAGGGGGGAAGTGTGCAGTATTGACAAGATTGGTGGGTTCCTCAGTGGGTTGTGCAGGAAGGAGAGGTGCAAACTCGTCATCATCGTCAAGATCCTCGTTGGACGGAATGCTGCTGGTGCCGATATCTGACAGTTCCAGTTCTTCGGGGCCAGGAACATCAGCAGGTTCGTCGTCGAGCAAATCGAAGATGTAGTCGAATACTGAGAAAGGCCACATGCTTTGGGGCTATTGGTGATGTTGGAAGTATTTGATTGTAATGTCTGAAATGTAATGAAGTTGAGTAGAATGCAAACGTGTGGAAAGGTGGTTGAGTAAACGAGTGCTGTGTTGTTACTGTAGATGTCTTCTCTAGGCAGGAATATCGACCATCCCCTAGGAATTGGATGCGAGCCTGAAGCTGGTGTGCATGCCGAGTGTTGTTGTCAGGTGTCGGTCAAGTTGAAAAGGGCATCTGCAAATTGATCGCTTCCGATACGGCGCTTTGAAAGGGATTTGATGGTCTTCTGCACAACAGATTGGCTCAAATGTTTCAAGATGAGTGGAAAACAAGTACTTGTACACATTTGAGGAACATCGAACAAATCTCGAAAGGAAGCCTTAATCGAACAGAACGATCCATAGGATCATGATGCCTACCACTTCTACGTCCGCCCATTGTTACCCTTCCGGTTATCCACCGCAATCCTACGTTCGCTCGGTGAACTGATAGCTGTGGCTGAATCCTCTCGAGCGTTGTTGTTAGCCTGAAGTGGCATTAGGTTGATACGCACGTTCCATGCAGTCCGACGCAAAGAAAACTTTATGGCTGGACAACGTCAGAATCTCAAACACAACCAGACTGGAGACCTCTCTCACAATCAACACCATTGATGGCCTCAAGACGATGCGTCTTCTTGAAATCACACACATTCTTCACCCAGCTCGTGACCGTAGGATCCATCAGTCTTATGAAGGTTGGAAGTTCCCAATCGAATTCCTTCCATCGCCAATGACCACCTCTGGGCAAACTGAGAGTATCGGCAGCACTTGACAGATCTTGCAACAGACGTAGCCGTATAACCATTCCAGCATGCTCATATCCTTCCTTCTTGATTGCGTATGTCGAGAATATGAAGCTGCGCTTGACCAACACACCCTTTCCCAACAGTTTATGGTGACGTCTGAAATGGCACTCGACGGTTATCACCCCGGCCTTTTGAGCTGTCTTCATTGTAACCATCTCCAAATCTTCTTTAGAGTCGTATACAGTTTGCCAGTCGCATATATCATGAACTGGTCCACAAAGGACATGAAATCTGGAAGTCGATACCGACGAAGGCTCCTTGTGCGCTCCCGGGCTCATGACGGTCCAGCTGCCAGTCGAATGGTAGTAAAGCTGATCTCGGGGTTGTCGACAAGTCGTTCGATCGTCTCTGATGGTCGAGTCTGCTTCGAGGATGAGAGCGGTAGGAGGCGCAGCCGTTACCGAATTGATAAGTGGTTTGTTGAGACTGCCAGCTGGTCGACTTGACTTGGACTGTTCGCTTGTCAGTATTTTCCATGACAAAGCGACAGGGGCCATGTGGGAAGATAATGAATTAACGGGCATCGAATATTGACCCCGCAGCTTGAGCTTCTCAAGATAGCCTGCGGTTGCGGATGCACCATCTTGTCGTTCTTCTTCGTGGTTGTTGTTTGGTCATGGCGGGTTGCAAGTAGGAAGCTCCCGTGGACGTTAGCGCAAGTTGCGATAAGATGGATCTGATAATCTGATCAGGTGGTTTTCGGATTCGGCTAGCGCAGCATGAGTTGTGACATCATTCCTTTCTCTGATCTTTTCTCCACTCCCAGTCAACTCCCCACCCAAACTTCATACCATTCGTTCCACCGTTTTCGGACAACAATCGACTGCATCCGATGTTCACTGGCATAAAACAAAGTTTGATGCTTACTGAGACCAGGAATACAAAGATCAGCTGAGGCCTCAGAATAGCCTCACAAGACTGTTCAAGATGGCCATCCGAAAGCAAACCTCGAAACAAACGGCTGATTCTCGACTTGTTTGCATCACAGTACCGACCTTACGCCATATTTCCACTGAATTCTCATCCGCCGACTACCACAACATTCAGGCATGTCCGAGTTTTCAGCTTTAATACCTCGCTTCACCTTGCTGGAATCAGAGCTCTCTACCTATCCGCCTCCCCTCCGACTCGCCCAAGTCACTCGTATCCATCCAGAAGCAACGCGCTCCAACTTTTACCGATTCGACTGTTTGATTTGCGGACGAACTGAAAGTGGGAGGGATACCTCTATCCTGAAGCAGTTCTCGTTCCTGCTCTCGACCGATGTTGCAAGACAGTGTTACGACATGGATATGGTGATTCTGGGCATTGTCAACGAGACACGATATTGGTGGCCGATTGGTACAGCTGGAGAACTCGTGAAGGAGATTGATGTGCGGCTTTTCGATAAAGTCAAGAAGGACGACAATGTGTTTGTGTGGAGTCGGTTGGCAGGGAACAGAGAAGGTATGAAGTGGGTTGTGATCGACGAGAGAGGGATGAAGCCGGTATACTGTGATGTCGACACAGGAAAGGTTGTCAGATACTAGTACGTTGGAGAGAGATACAGGTATGTGTCGCCTTCTTTCACAAAGGCGGGCAGTTAGTAACTGGTTATCTAGATAGCTAGTCTATGTAGCATCTAGTATGAATCATATCGCTCGCATTCCAATATGGTACAAAACTTCCCACAACACCACTTCACTTCTATGTCTTTCCTGCCTTGCTCGAGCGATCAGTTTCGATTACAACAATCCAGGTGCAAATAACCGGAACAGCGCCCTCCGACCTTGTCGCTGCCACAACAATCGAATCCACCACATCTGCCTTGCGTAGTCCATTCCTACCAAGGGCGGAGGCGAATTGCGTCGGACAACCTCGGTTCTGGGCCCCTCTTGAATATCGCTCTTCGTCCTCATCGTTGCAACTCTTACCGAAGTATCCCATTCCAGGACCTCGGCAACCGGTACAACTCTTACTGCACGACGAGTGGATGTCGCCGGTACAAGGTCCATCCCATTATGTTTCTTCGACTTCAGGCCCGCCAAAAGCTCAGCATGAGTTCCAAGGCTCTCATTCCATCCCTTCCACTCCTTCACCCCATTATTCAACGTCGTGCCTGGCACAAAACGGACAGTTAAACGAAACTCTCTCTCGCCCTCTCTCACACCATGCTTCTTCCTCAGCCTCAACCTGATATCGTTCCGCCAAATCATCGTCATCATCTTTGGCGGCAACTGGTCTTTCTTTCGGTGTACGACATCTCGAGTATGAAGCCGCAGATAGCATTCTATCGGGATGATGATATGCACTGTGTTTTCGGTCTCCGTTCCGATTTCTTGGTAGTATGGAAGCAGTCTGATGGAGTGGTCAGGGAGGATGTGATGGTTGGTTGCGTGTGTGATTTCGAAGGTACGAACGTTGGGAGGCTTCATGGAAGTATCGTAATAGGTAAGTCGGAGTCTGAAGTCAGTTGAGGGCGGTACTAATCGTTGTAGGATATGGCCATGGCTTTGCTTCCTATACCGGATGCAGTCATCGACGGTGCAGCTACAACACCAACTCGCAAAGAGAATCATCTTGAATGGCCTTTGAGAGACAACACCAACACCATTTCATCACTCGTGGGCTCGAGGTGGATTCCTTTCATCTTGACGGGGTGGGCGAAGACAACAACACAATATGCTGTACTTTGGACCGAAGCATCTGTCAACTTGACCAGAACGAACCAAACAACGACAGGAATACGATGGATTGCTCCAAGATGCTTCGGAATCAACGCGATTTACAGCACCCACATACAAGAATGCCCGAAAAGTCGTCACTTTTCTCTGGATGCTCACACTTGGAATCCACATTGTTCACCGAAGCCGTTGGCAATACCCTGGCCCGCTTGTTCATGATGGCAAACCAGCAAGTTGGACAAAGTCGGTAGATTGACAATGAGCATGCCAACGGGAGATGAAGCTAAGGTACACTTGATGGATCTAAAGGCTATATAAAGTGGCTCTGGGACCCCTTGTCGAATAGAACATCAATTACAGAAGTATTCACTGCCTGCATCCAAAGTACCATTTCCTCTTTGATTATCGCTCAGCACTTACTTTACTCCTCAGCGCTCTTTGCACACCTTGCCTACTTCTCGAAACCACAACAAAGCCTAAACCACCACGCTCTATCCCCTAAACCTATTCGGCCATCCTCACTGAATTGCGACTCAAAAGACAAACTTCAACGGTAGACAAATTCGACAATGGCTGAGAGTCCAGAACAAAGTGGGTTTCTCCAAAACCAAAGTCCATCATCTCCGTTCGATATCAACAACTACGAACTTACGGAGGAAGATATGATGCGGGAAGGATTCAATCCCAAAGCTACAGATGCCTCGAAGTTCACCAGTCCATGGGTAGACGGAAAGCTAGATCCCGATCTGTGTAGGATCAATAGCAGCTCTCCGGAATCAGGGCCAGATTTGCTTGAACTTCAACAAGCTGGCATGGAAGGAAGCTCAGGCGGGCAGCAACCGCAGTCGCAGCCAGGAACAACATCCGAATGTACTGAGTCTCAACTAAGCGCATTTCGACACTCCCAACGCCAAGACCGCCGCGACGAGTTTGGGGAGTTCGATGATATTGGTCATGTCACTACACGGCCACAGTACCAGCTCAAATACAGAGTCGGTTCTCAAGCTGCGCGTGCACAGGAGGGGACAGGGAGCGTAAATGACAGGCGTAGTTTTTCCCCAGATGACGCTGAAGTATCGGCCGCGCAGCAACTGGTTAGAGAGGCTCGCAATGACAAGACAACTTTTGCAACTTCCAATCCACCACTCGATGCAAGACGTCAACAGAGTCGTCCCGACGTCCCGGAGCAGACAAACCCAGAGACTGAGGGCTCTCGTCCCGCTTTTTTTGCTTTTTTTGAGCGACTTTTGGGTCAGATTGTGCAGGACGATTCACGACTAAACTCTTATACGCCTTGCGCAGTTGTACGATGCGATTTCACGTCCCGCCCTGATATGTCACACAAGGATCACTTGCGATCTCGTTTGCGAGAAGGCAATTTCTTTTGCCTTTGGGAAGATCCATCCACTGGCAATCCATGTCTTTATCATTACAAGCGTCTTTATGCATTAAAGCAACACCAAAGTGACTTTGCCGGCAAACACTTGGCTGATACCCCTGTTTGGGAGCTTTGGAAATGCTCCAATACAAAAACATGCAATCGTTTGGAGCTCTGCAGTGAACTGGAGCTGCTCCGACACTTGGAGGCTCAGGCTTTGGACAAAACCGTCATGGTTTTATATTGCCTACTACCGATATCGGTCAAGACTTCATCCAATCCTGATAATACAGATGCGCCTTTGGAAAGAATTTGTGGGATGCACTGGAGCTCGAGCTTCAGAAACAAATCACAAACCCTGGCGAGTTTAGATAATCATAAGCATAAACCAGGTCTACATCTTTCACAGAACCCAGTTGGGGAGGCTGCTAGATTTCGGGTTGGTCAAGAAATTGACTATATTCGATGGCGGATAGAGAAAATTTTACAGCCGGCCGAACCAGCTGGAGAAGAGAGACACATCCTGATGCATGATGCAACGGAGTTTGAAGAATAGTTACAGTCGGTTGGCTTGCGAGCTTGCAGCTTGTGATGCAGTGCACTGTGCTTTTGCACCCCGGCTTTCAAAGTCCAGGTCACTTTGATGTAGGCCGCGTACTAAGGGGCGCAAGTTGCAAGGAATGCCAGTGAGTCTCAATCTGATTTTAAAGTTCTTGGCTCGAGTGCGTAAGCTCTGGTAAGTAATGTAGTTACAAGCAGTGGTCCATGTTTAATGTTGATAGAAGGTAAGTAGGGGTTTCATTTCTAAGTATTTTCCGGTTTCGTTTTCTAGATCTATCATTTGTTTCAATTTCACTGTCTGCCCTTCTTCAATTCTGTTTGCAACGTTTGGAATGGAAGTACAGTATGGCTATGCATAAGTAGCTATGGCATTGAAATTGATTGCTTCTATGAGCCCGTGTCGAGTTGCTATCGACTTGTTCCACTATTTTGCGTTAACCTTAAGCACCGCAGTACTGAAGACAGCTTGAAATTCCATAGATACTTCGGATTGGTCGAAGCAAATTCGCAAAGCTTTTTGTTACAAACTAATTGATCAGCTACTTACTAGACCATACATACCTGCGCGTGCATACAATTGAATAAAGTTAGCTATAGGCCGCTCAGCTGAAACATGGTTTTTTCTACGCATTTTTCATAATTCCGTGTAATTAATATTAATGGGCAAGCTAGCTTCGAAGCTTCGCAAAAGGCGACAAAAGAAATACTTACTTACACAGCATACTGTACTGTACGTACATGTACTAAATTCACGACGAAATGGAGTATAGCGTAATATATCATAATATTTTCATCTTCAGTGCCAAATTGAACGATCGAGATAAGAGCACATCCGTAGCCTGCCAGTGAGCACCAAGTTGCGAGACAACCTCGCCAAACAATACTAGAAAGTTGCCAGCCATGCCAGAAGCGATAAGCATCCCGCAAAACAAAAGCATCAAATGTATCAACTCTAATCCAGACTCGTTTTCCCTCACCGGGCGTACAGTAGCAAGGCACCCTTGATTACTGCTGCCGTCGAGCTGTAAACCAGCCAAGATTCCGAGTCCTTGAACTCCCCGTTCCCTCCTCTCCAGCTCAGCATCACCAATGCATGCAGACACCGGTGTTCCAAGTGCTTCCTTCAAAGCCAATTCGAAAGCGATAGACGTGTAGTTACTAATTTCAGAAGCTCGAGAGTGGCATAAAGTCCGATCGTCTCCGTGGACGGTCGTGTTCCGACTGTTAAGAGGGACAGGGCGGCTCTGAATCATCAGGTATCAGTACTAATATTCTGCAGAGCGCTCAAACTAGAGCCAGAAACAAGAGAACTTACCTGAATGCTTAGGTTGTGAAAACCGCCCACCCTATGAGACCCATCCATATCTTGCGCAATCGAAAGTAGCGTAGCCGGATCCAGCTTTCTGTCCATGTCGCTTTTGAGGTTGATGTGGTGAATTGGTCTGATGTGCTATGAAGTCGTGAGTTTAAATTTCCGATGACTCGGATGGATCGATGTCAATGTACTGGTCGTCAGGGGCTTTCGAAGAGAGTTGTTTGTTATGGAGGGAGTTGCGAGAGAACCTGGAAGTAATCAGCACCTTAAGAGGCTTCGGAATGGGCAGCTTGCGGGGATACCTTTGCCATAGCTCGTTTGCAATCTCGTGTCAACCTTCTCGGTGTCAAGATGGACGGATGTCGAGACCGATTCGGTAACAAGAGCTTGGAGGGTTTGGCTTCACGGTTCACTCATTCTCTAGATGTTCGGTGCTTTCACAACGTGAGGGCTGTCGTTTCCCTTGTGCTGACTCGCCATGTTGGAAAGTCGAATGTTGTGCGGAGAGTAGTGAGGTGACGAAGTCGTGAAGCTACTGAACCTTACTTGTTTTGCTGTAGGAGAAGACGATACCATTGATAAGGCGTGAATATATGTGAAAGAAAGAAACGAACAAAAGATCGCTGTCCGACCGTGGAGGAGTCTGCAAGAAATGCGACCGTGGAAAATCATGATTGAATGATAAATTCCAAAGCGGGCTGAGCGATAAGATCAGATGGATGGATTGATAATCGGCCTGCATTTCTAATTCTAACGGCCACTTCCCCGCATTTCTTTCAACACTCCACAGCATCCTTCTTTGAGAGCTCGCACAGCTCCTTCGTCTCTTCCCAAACAACATCCGGATTCGGCCAAACAACACCTGTCCCAAGCCGGTCCAGCTTTCCAACTTCTCCGATTGTCCAGGACCTCAAATTGCAATCACCAACTTGCGCTCGCACTCTTACATCACTCCGCCCATCAAGTTCATGCGCCTCTCTCATTCTCTGGCGCGCCCGAAGACCGACCTCAGTTACAGCATCTATACTTTCGTCAAGAGCCCAAACCTCCACCACTCTCTTTCTATCAACTTTATCGCCCTTGAAATGCAAAGTTCGATGCCTCACCTCTTCCCGGACTTGATTTCGACTACGTCGCCATACATCATAATCGGACAAAGGATCCGACACCACCTCTGACGAGTCTGGCAGAGTCACGCTCAACCGAAAATAGAACGCAAACTCGAACTTCCCATCCTGGAATTGATCCGGCTGTTTTTTAGCCTCGTCCCCAGCCCCCGAACGTTTGATTTGCAGTTGTGCGTCGGAAAATTGCTGCGAAGCCTGTTTTTGGACTTCGATAAGCTGGATGAAGGTTCCGGCGGGTGCTTTGAAAAGGAAGGTTAGTGGGAGCGGCTTTTTGAAGAGAGGCAGGACATTCTCAGGAGGTGCTTGAGCTAGGCGCTTGTAGAACTGGTGGAGATGGAAGATGTCAGCGATAGTGGAGGTTAAGGTACGACCGGAGCTCGGAGAGTTGGCTCTATGATGAATTGGTGATGGTATTACTGCTGTGCTCATGGCTCGGGCTGTGTTTTGCTGGATGCATTATTTTGGGCACGGAATGGGACTTTCATTGCGGATGGATATCTGGCATCATGGGATGGAGAGGTTTGTTGGCAGGTTTCGTCAATTTGGTGGTTCAAGATGCTCAGCACGAGATGATTGTCGATGGTTGGCAAGTGAACGAAAGTCATGGCAAAAGAGGATCAAGTTGGCTGCTAGGATGTCAGATTATACCATTGGAACAGAGCAGAGATCTGATCAGACTCGGGAGCTAACAGAAGCTAGAAGAGTAGCACCCGTCGACTTCAGGATACAGTTTTCTCAGAGACAATCGGTCGCCACTGCTGCATTCGATTCATAAACATATCCTACGTTACCCTGGAGCCACCACAGCATCACTCTCCTACCATTCCTCTCTCCTTCTCCCACAACACCTTCCCGGTCGTCGGCCTCCTCAACCCGCTAACGTACCCCACAGTCTCTTTCGACAGCCTCTCAACATCACCATGTCCGTCACTTTCAACATACCGATTCGCAATCACCAACTTCTTATCCTTCTTCCTCCAGCCTCTCAGCTCCTTCTCCTTTCGAAGATCCATCTGTTCCTCATGGTTAAGCACACTTTTTGAAGCTTTTTCCCCGATACCAACGCCCACGCTATCATCTTCAGAGGTGGAACCAGGTGGATGTTTTCGGAACACGAGGTTTAGGAGTTCCCTCTTCTTGGGACGGTAGAGCTTATGTCTCTCGATACGAAGAAGCTCGAGTCGGAACGGCTGTGACTGGATGTACTTGATAAACTTCCCATCAGGCTTGGACTTGTACTTCCCAGTCCCGATTTGCAGCCACCAGTGTCGAAGCCGAGACTGCCAACTCCGACGTGGAAGGTCAGGGAGGTAGTACTTGTCGGTCGGTCTAGGAAGAGGCTTGACCTTCTTGTATTTCTTGAGATCCTTGAGATCCTCAAATGACTGGGTTCGACTGATGGGTGTGTTTGGAGCCAGTGTCTCGGTGGATGAACATGGTGAGAGCGAGAAGCCGGTATCGCAGGTGAGATCGGGTGTATCTTCGAAGGATGCGAAAGGATTCTCCAGGCCATCTTCAACGGATGCGAAAGAGATTTCGGGAGTATCTTCGGCCGATAGGAACGGATTCTCAGGAGTGAACGTATCGAGTGAACTCTCTTCTAGCTCGAAGATGGGACTGAGACAGGAGTTGAACCGAGCGGGTCTGGAGAAGGTCGTGAAGGCGTTCATGTTCTGCATCCTAAAGTTGTAGTAATCTGGAAGTTCGAAATATGGTATGTAAGTTGATAAGAAAGTATGTAGAAGTGAGTTGAATGTCAATGTCCCATACAGTTGTCGCTGGTGTTGATGTTTATTCTCACGGTCGTGGTTTGGCTCTGGTGGCTCTTTTATTGCGACTGCTTCCCAAGCTCACTTGCTTGCCAGGCGACACGTTCAAGTGGTCCACGATTCAAGAAGCTCATGATTGTGACTCTGGTGTTGATTGAAATCCGTGATCTGTGTTCAAGATAACCAGGCTCTCAGCACAAATCCAACGCCTAGTTTCGCGAGGTCATAGCTCACTGAGAAGGATCGCGATCGTGAGCTCCACCCAGGTACCACACCTGAAGAGTCGCCCGCTAATTAACGAATCACCACAGCAACCATTGGCGAGGCACCAGCTACCGGATGAATTCGTCACAGTCTTAGCGCATCATGAGGATCCTGGGGATGGACCGGCCCGGGCGCAGTTGAAGAACGTGGACCGAAGGATGCACCAGGCTTATAAAGCTTATCTACTGAAACTGCGCAATATGAGGCTCAGTATATTGCAATATATTGTATTTCTAGTTGGAATGAAGCTCATTCGAGCGATACAAACGGCGGTAATGTTTTCGTCCCTTGTAAGTACTGATGTATTGATGTGCAGCAAATTTATCATTACGTGGAGACTGGGGCTGAGGCTACGCTTCTTTCATAATGATTCCGTCTCGCATCACAGGATATCTTCGATTATGAGCTTGAGCCTACACATAAGGAAAATCCGTCCTAAGTTCCATCTACGGGCGAATGGTCTAGGCGGTATGACACCCCCTTAGCATGGTCTTGACCGGTTAAGTTGGGGGAGGTCCGGGGTTCAACTCCCCGTTTGTCCATCTTTTTGCACATGAACGAGATTCGTAAGGAACTTAAAATTTATCAATTTTGGAGAACGCTACTCTAACTCTCGAGGCCCTTGGATCCTCCTCACATCCAGTTCGGATCCTTATAATCGCGCTTATCAAAGCACTCCACCTCCAGCATCTCTGCACCGGTAAACTTCACTTTCGGCTCACTCTTCTTCACTGGCTCTGAAGCCGCTTTCTTCAATTCTTCCTGAAACTTGGAGTTTGCTCGGGTGGCAGTGGCACAACGAAGATGGCGATAGGTGGTATCGTGAGCTGTGTAGGATAGGGTGACGAAGAAGCCGGGCATCTTCCTGTATTCATACTTTACCTCTCCAATGTTGCGGACGAGAACCTTTTCTTGTGGGTTTTGTGTGGGTTTGAGGATGCTTTTTGGTGGGGGTGGACGAAGGGCGCTGAAAACTGGTGGGATTGAGCGGGGTGGGGGGTGGGAGTTGAGCATCTTTGGTGCTTTGGAATGCGAGGTAGATCTTTCGCTGCAGAGATGTTGTGATGCGGATTGCAATTCGAAGTTAAGATGTAGAGTTTGGGTGAAAAAGTTGACAGGAATTCACACTGCTCTTTGGTCAGAAGATATTTATATGCCCGTTTCGGACTAGCCATGATTCTGGAATCTTCGAGCGATATGAACTGGGGCTGTTACAAGTGGAAGGTCGAGTGTGGAATGTTGTGGCGGTTTGTGAGACAGCAATCACGTTGAGGAACTGAAACAATGCATTGCTGCGTAAGCGATGTGCCTTGAATCTACTTGATGATCAACTGGGTATGCAGCATACTCTACAATAGAATGCAAGGTCACCAGGACATGTTGTACTGACGCCGAAACATTCCGCAAAAAAGAGCATCGGAAAACATAAAATTGGAATTCTCGAACAGCAGAACTTAGTGATTGTAGCCATGCAAAGCTATTCCACGAATCGAAGCTGTAGGGCTCGCTTCGCAGAAAGTGCCGATCGCAACGTCTTAATCTTCCCTTTCGCCTACCGCCCGATCCTTTAGAATGTCTCCATCACTCTACTCTCAGGCTCCACCAATCGTGCCTGAAGCAAAGCTAACGCTCTTCGCATCCTTCTTTATTGTTTCAACCTGTGGCTCCAAGTTCCCGACTGCAGCGACGGGGTCTCCCTCTCTCTTTGGCATTGAAGTAGTACTCTCAGAAGCAGGTTCAGCATCGCCCATCACTAACACCGGCGTTGTTTTTCTGGGGCTTCGAAGCTCCAAGACCCCTCCCGGTGGCGCATCAGCAATAGTGACAGGCTCTGTGACCCCAAGCGTAGTCTCGGTGGAGCCGGAGACATGGTCTTGTGCCTTCTCTTCAAGTTGAGGGCTAGCGCTATGATGTCAGCTTCATCTCCTTCTAAAAAGATCCCGACTATACTCACGGTGCTGAGGGCATGAATAATATGGCCTTTCGGTATTCTGTCGTTGTGAGAGTCTTTGAAAGCTTCTCGAATGATTTGCAATGTCGATAACTGGATGTCGATGTCGATGCGAGGATTGATGGTGATGAGACAGAGAAGATGCTGGCCAGAATAACATTCCTCGCATAATAAGTCGACTTTCAGCCAATTTCATCAGTACCAACCTGTGAACTCCAACGAGACTACACAGGTCCAAACCGGTCAAGATGGTCACCGCATGTGCCAATTAGCAAGCAGCTAGCAGAAGATATGATGCAAACCTTTCATGGCTTTCAGCCTGAAGCTCAAGATGACAGCATTCATTGACCCACCCACCATGCCGACATCGCTTGTGTGGCGATAGAAGAGCGGTTCAGTCGTGTAAGGGGAGTCGATCTGGGGATATATAGCAGGTTTTCGACTCAATAAGGCCAGCTGCTAAGAGAGTCAGTGACATGCAGTTGTTATAATATTATATACCTGGAGGCTTACCAGAGAATTGCTACTTGCTCATGCTGTTGCCGTGCAATATGAAAAGCTTCAAAGCCGGCGTCGCTGTTTGTGACTTGAACGAGATGCATTGGTTGTTCAAGTTTGCAATTTGGTGCATCGGATCTGGTGCTGGAAAAAAAATGAAAGTGGGGTGGATTGGAGTAATTCCCGTCACTCTATAGACGTGCTTTAAAAACAGCACTCTTAATGAAGTCTGGGCATATCCTATGAGGTTCTGGTGGGAGTTTTGCTGTCGCATGTGCGTTGCCATGGCCAAACTTCTGTTGCAACGCTCATGAATGGAGTTCTATAGTTAGCACCCGTATCCCATTGTCTGATGAAATGGTACCCAACGTGACCGGGGTAATGGTCCAGTAAGTATTTGGAAGGATTCTAGCTCTGTCTGGCAGAAAACTAGGCACTTGGCTGCGTTTAACCCCCGTTATTCAGTTGGGTACCACTTCATGCATCAGACAATGGGATAGAGCTGTATTTGACCCACGGGAATTACTCCATTCTCGGGTATCAGCCAAGACAAGTATTATAAATTATATTCTCTTCGAAATGACGTCAGGTGGATCTGACCGTTTTTAGTACGATGCTTAAGCGTCCCGCTTGCTAGAAGCCAAGCCGGCCTACTTTTCAAGATGACCAACTTCCTAGAGTACGTTATTTAATTCGTACCGGACAGCAAAGGCAACAGAAACTGTGACAGCATAGTATAGCCTCTTCATCTTGACAGCTATTTACCAATATATTTACTCAGGTTCCATACTTCACCGCTGCATTTACAGTTCCCCATTGCACCTCACAGCTCAAAGCAGATTCTCCGAAACCAACACATAGTGTCCGGACGTTCCACTCTCAACGAAGCCGCTCAGTAAAACGAACTTCGCGTCGGCACAGGGACATACCTAACCAGCTAGGACTACTTGTATTACAGGTCGGCTTCAAGTATAGAATACTAGTAAGTACGTACGTATACATAGCACTAAATTAATGCATCAAAACACCCACCGAAATCACCTTTCCGCATTGCCCAGAGGATGAGTTAGTAGCTAACAATATCACTATCTCTAAATAGGAACAAAAAGAATGCCCTACAGCCCGAAAGTTATAGCAAGGCGGCGCTTTGAGTGGCCTCCCTATGGGCATGCGCATGGAACTACCTTCACCGTCTTTGATATTCGTCTGTGGAAGGTCGAACCCTCGAAAGACAACCAGGCCGAGCTCGACTGTACGTTTGTGGTTGCCAAAACAGCCACTCAAATCTCCGTCTCGTTCAATCCGGAAACCTGGGACCCGGAACTAAGAGTTACGGAAAAGGAGGTATCCAGAATATCCTCGTCACTCCAGAAGGACTCAAATTCCAACCGTTTCGAACGTTTCGCTTTCGTAGAAGAAGAATTCAACATCATACGCCAAGTCCCAAAGCCGTCAATTTTCTCATCAGGATATCGGAAATGGGATGACACAAAGACTTTCATCGAAATAGGTGCGATATTTGACGCCATTGATGAGGGAGGGACCTATGTGCGAAAAACACGGCTGTGGCGCATCCCAGTAACTAGAGCCAGCTTGAAGAAGACCCAGATAATTAAGGTTGGAAAAGGTCCAGCTTGGTGTTGGGATATAGGTTATCAAGACATCCGAACGGAAAAGGAACCCCTAAAGAAGGCCATCCTGACTGCACTCATTGGCAGCCCCTACAACAAAGAACCCATGCACGCAGTCAAAGTCCATCCAATAAAACTCTCGATATTAAGCACATTTGATTTGGGAAGGTGGGAAATTCCGTATCGGCACTTCGAAGGATCTGATCACGCCGCTGTCATGAAGTTCAAATTACACCTCACTGCGCTGACGGGCGTTGCTAGGGAATGTTCACATTTTGCGTTTGATGTCACGCAAAACGGTCTTTCTGTTATGACGCAGCGGCAGGCGCTCGAGAGATCGATGTTGTACTTCGACGTTGCGCGCGTTCAGAGATCTCAAAAGGATATCTCGGAAAGAGAAGGAAGGGTGGGTGAGTTAGAGGGAGAGGATATTGCTAGGGCTGATCGTGTTTATCACTACTGGCAATCTCAGGGAAAGGTTGTTGCTGTTTTGAAAATCAAGTCACATTGCCTGAATGGCTGCAAAGAAGTCAAGGTCACTCCCAGTGGCGATAACCCAGTTTTCAGAAAGGAGGAATTTACTACCCGCGAAGGCATAGAAGTTGCCTTGGGAACGATTTTCGAAATGATGCAAATGAAAGCTGGCTGTAGGATCGATCTGGTGCTAGGTTCCACGAAGTATATATTTAGCAGCCCTATGGTACCCCCGGGCCGAAGCCCCTATCTAGTCCGGCTCCCCCCGAGGTTCCGACCAAGTTCCCGGGCTCCCCTCGCACTATATAGTCCTAGTCTAGCTCTCAATGGAAAGGCATCGATTCTACACACAACAATTGGTAGCAACACCTTTCTACAAAACAAAACAACGCTATCTTGAGCGTCAGCCTTGGAGTTTCGGTAACTCCATTGCCTTTTTGAGCCTAGCTCGCCATTTTTGTCAGCCCCGCATAGCCGTGCTGCTATCGCCAACGCTACTTCCCCATGACTGGCACCACCACCCCAGTCAAGCGCGAGCGCCATCTCCTCGATCTTCAGTCCCCTCGACGAGGACCCCCTGCCCAAATCGCCAACATGATAGACGATGAACTGTACAAAACCCAAGTCTACACCTGTATCCCTACCGGTGTCGACGTCACCTCCATCCCCTTACCAAAAACCCATAACGACGCGTTTCGACTCCTCTTCGAAGCACTCGGCGAAGATAACACTGCACTTGACGAGATTCTCTGGAGCTACGTAGAATCTATTGGCGAAGGAGAAAACGACGGACCTGACATCATTGAAGCCATCAACCGACAGTTCGAGATCATCCGCATCCACGCCCGCTACGCCCTTTCGGCCTACGAAGAGTCCAAACGATTTGCAGCAGAAAAGACGAAACGCGTACGCCAGCTTGAATCTGACAAAGCTATTACACTCGCTGCGCACGAATCCGAGACCGACTCTCTTCACCGTGAACTTGAGAACCTCCAGAAGAAGTGCACCTCCCTCGAAGAAGCTGCCCTCAAGACTACCACTGAGTCCGAGGATAAGCTCCCTGACTGGCTCCGCACCGCCCCTCTCGACCACTCCACCCATAGCACCAAAGCTGGCACATTCGAGATCCCCAAAGCTCTGCGTCTTCCCCTCCAGGCCAACCCCATCACGGCCTTTGACGGCACTGGCGACACGGAGACCGTCTTCAAATTCATCAAAAGTCTCGATCACCACAGTAAACTGCTTATCGACGATTTCAACGACGCACAACGTATCAAGTATGCCACCGGCTACCTGGCAGGCACGGCATTGGACTGGGCCCTCCAATGGCGCCGCGATCCTACGCATACCACATGGTCGAGCTTCATGAAGGACTTCCGCAGCGCCTACGTCTCGCAAAACGCGCACATCTACCTCACCAACAAGCTGGAAAAGATGGAGCTTAAAGCCTCTGCCATTGACACGTTTAACCACGAGTTCAAAACCACGTTACAACTGCTCAACCTCGATCCTCGCACCGTGCTGGAAAGCAGTCAATACTTCCAGATTTACACTCGCAAGATCAAGGATCCTCACATCGTTATGGCCATCCAGCAACTCTCCTTCGCTCAACCCCTCTACCTCGAGATGGTGATGACTTATGCAGCGCGACTCATGGCAGCCAAACTAGCCTCCCAACCAGCCCGCACCTACGTCAATCAACGTACAACGCCAGCTAAAGGCCCCCCCAAGCCACCTCGCCGCCCCTTCCAGTCCAAGGCTCACTACATCGACATCGATGACGACGAGGAGCTCGATGCGAACGCCATCACCAACCGTAAGCCTCGCGGCCCTCCTCGCTGCTTTGCCTGCGATAGCCAAGATCACCTCATCCCAGACTGCCCCTTCAAGCACGAATGGGACCAGTACCGCAGCCAGAAGCTCGATCAGCAGGGAAAAGATTAAGGGACCTGTCACGCACAAGCCAGGCTCCCTACACCCAGTCATGGCGGAAAACTACCCCAGAGAACGTAGCTACGGAAGGCAGTCAGTCATCGACTATTGCCAATCCACCAACTCTCCTTCAACTACAGTCCGTACATAGTACCAATAAACCTATCGTTCTCCAGGCCCGCTTTCCCCCTATGACCACAGTGCACCACTATTCAGCTCTAATCGACAACGGAGCCTCCACATGCTTCATTAAACCTGAGATAGCTCACCATCTAGCAAACACTTACGCCATCCCTATCCGCCATGACGGCGATATGATTATACGACAAGCTGCAACCATCGACACCAAAACAACGCGCTTCCGCATCACCCTTCCGACCACACTAGGCCACCCCCATAGCCCCACCACCTATACCAGTGATATCACATACACCCTGTATGCTCTGGCCACGTACGACATCATCCTCGGCATGGACTGGCAGGAAACGGTAGGAGCCGTTGCCGATAGCGCTGCTAAAACCGTCTTCCTCCGCACCCCAGATCTCACCCTTGGACCACTCACCGAAGCACAGACCATAGGCTTACATAATATGCCACCTAACGTCCGACCGCGTCAAAAACCTCAACACCATCGCCCCTCCCTCTATGGCCTCGACCGCCTCCCCGCTCGCAACATCACCAAGACGGATGAAGTATTCTTGCTACACGTGTGCCACTCAGTGCCCACGCCTTCGTCAACCGCAGCAACCATCACCGCCGACATTCAACGCACCTTCCCTCACCTCTTCGACGAACCCTCAGGGGATCCCCCGCCGCATCTACCAACCATGGCTATCCGAACCACACTCGCCGCCCCCCCGCACAGGAATCCTTATCGTCTATCCCTCGAAGAACGTGCGTATATGGACCAGCATATCCAGGAACTTCTCAATCGCGGATTCATACGCCCTTCAGAATCCCCCTACGCAGCACCAGTCCTCTTCGTCCGTCGACCGTCCCACCACGGCTCGACGAAGCTACGCATGTGTGTGGACTATCGAGGGCTCAACGCTATCACTCTCAAGGATAGGTATCCCCTCCCTCACCCTGAGGATCTACTGGATAAGCTACACGACGCTGTTCTCTTCTCAAAAATGGATATGCACAGCGGCTATCACCAGCTCGGCATCAACCCTCAAGACACAGCCAAAACGGCGTTCATCACCCCCGACGGACTGTACGAATGGCGCATGATACCCTTCGGCCTGGCCAACGCCCCCTCCTTCTTCATGAGAGTCATGACCTCTATCCTCAAACCGCATATTGACGCCGGCTATTGCCTAGTATATCTGGATGACATCCTCGTGTTTTCAACCTCCAAGGATCGCGAGCACCACCAAGAACGGCTCTACGCCGTGCTCCGCTCCCTCCATACAGCCAACCTTAAACTCCAAGCTAATAAATGTGAGTTTATGGTCCCTCAGACCACCTTCCTCGGCTATCACCTCGATCACCAAGGGATCCACATGGAGGAAGCCAAAGTAGCCGCTATCACCAACTGGCCAGAACCTCACACCGGCAAGGAACTAGTAGGCTTCCTCGGTCTAGCCAACTTCTATCGACGATTCATCTCTCGTTTCGCCCGTATTACAGCCCCGCTCTACGACATCATCCACCTCCGACCAGCACTATTCCGAGCTCAATGGCAGGTGTCGTCACTAGCAAAAGCAGCCTTCACCACTCTCAAACGCAAGTTAGCCACCAACCCCGTCGTAACAGCTCCGGAGCCAGGAAACCGCACCTTCACCGTACACGTCGACGCGTCTCAATTCGCCATAGGAGCTACGTTAAGCCAAACTCAGAGTAACTCCTCCCACGAGCGGACGATTGCCTTCTACTCGCGGAAACTCTCCCCTCCGGAGACACGATATTCAGCCTACGAGCGGGAACTTCTAGCTATCCGTGACGCCATCCTCCACTGGCACCACTACCTATCCATCGCACAAGTTACGGTCTACTGCGATCACAAAACGCTTAGGCACGCCATGCGTCAACGGAAAGTATCACCACGCCAGATGCGCTTCCTCGAGCCTCTTTTAGCTTACGACTTTGACATTTTACACGTCGAAGGGGCTCGCAACTACGTTCAGGATGCCCTTAGCCGCCGCCCCGATTACAAGGAGCCACCAGTCGTACGGAATCTTGCGATCCACGCTCTCACAGCCGACGACCCAGCCCTCCTCGACTCCATAGCGGCAGGATATCAAGACGACCCCCTCCTCAAACGAGTAGTCGACCTTCTCCACGCACCAGTCGTCAAAACGCGTTATGACCAAGCACTTGCAGATTCCCCCGCCAACGAGCAACGACTATGGCGTCGAGCCTACTACCACGCCACCAAGCACTACGATCTGCGCCCTGGACCCCCCCCCCTGCTCTATCACCGTTATACGTCACAGCTTGTCATCCCCCGCGTCCCCTCTCTGATCACTTTCATCATAGGTGAAGCTCACGACGCCAAAGGACACGAGGGAATACTCAAAACAACCCACGCCATCCGCAGCCTGTTTTGGTGGGCGAGCATGTCCAAAGACATCGAGAACTACATCCGCCGCTGCGACACTTGCCTTCGCATTAAACCTACGAACCATCGCCCTCATGGCCTTATGCAACCCCTCCCCATCCCCACCGGCCGCTAGCAACGCGTTAACATCGATTTCATCACAAAACTACCAGTTACAGTGGATGGAAACGACGCGATCATGACCATTATCGACGCCCTCACGAAACGAGCTCACTTTGTGCCATGCCGCGAGAAGGATCTTACATCCATCGAATTCGCCAACCTCGTTCTCCAACACCTCGTCCGCCTTCACGGATGGCCTGAGTCAATCATCACGGACAGAGGACCCCAGTTTGTCGGGCAAGCCTGGCAACACATTGCTCGTCGTATCGGCACTCTGCTTCGGCTGTCCACCGCCTATCACCCTCAGACGGATGGGCAAGCCGAGAAAGCCAACGCCGTCGTCCAAACCTACCTCCGAGCCGTAGCCCCACCGACGTTACCTGGCACTAAGCCTACATGGGATCGGGACCTCCCCCAGGCCGAATTCACCTACAACTCCTCGGTGCATGCAGCCACAAAGCTCACCCCCTTCTGCGCAGATCTCGGCTATACCCCAAGCTCCCCCCTCGATCTCGCCATTCCCGCCCCTCCCCGCCGCAATCAACTGAATACCAGGGAACTCGAAGGCGAAGCCTTTCTGCAGCACCAGCAAGACACCATCCAACGCTTACGTTCGGCGATGGAAGCTGCGCAAGCCGCAATGGTAGCTGACAGCCGCAACATCGCAGCCCCTTTTAAAGACGGTGACGAAGTCTTCCTCTCCACTCGCCACCTGTCCGTCAACTACGGCAACCCCACGCCCCTCACCGTGGTCACCCCCGATGACAACGACGAGGAAACCCGCCGTACACGCAAGCTGCAACACAAATACGTGGGACCCTTCAAGATCCTCAAAATGGTGGGTCCTAACGCAGCTACTCTTGATCTGCCAGCGGCATGGCGACTCCACCCCACCTTCAACGTTCAAGCTCTCCGCCTTCGCCCTCCTCCGGACCAGGATCTTCTTCCCCGACCCCACCAACGCGAACCCCCCCCGCTACGCATGAATCGGGGAGCCCCGGAGCAAGAAATCGAGGCTATTGTTGCCCACCACCGTTTTCCTGGTCGAGGCAGGCCCCACTACTCCTTTAAAGTCCGATGGAGGGATCACCACCCTGACGCCGATGAATGGTTCACCTATCCGGAGCTCATTGATACAGCCCCCGGCATCCTCAAAGACTACTACGTAGCCAACAAACTCGCCTTGACAACTCGTCTACGCCGTTACTGCGATGCCACCCCCCGCGTCAGCCTCCTCGAAGCTGCCTACACGATCCTTGACACCCCACTCCCTCCCCCCCCACCACAGTGGCACGACGTTCTGGAGGATGTTGCCCTGCTCACCCTTTTCTTTTAACCATCGCTACAATGCTCCTAGGTTTCTATTTCTCTTGTCACTCGCTTTACACGCTCGTTTTTGGGACCGGTAGTAATGTAGGATCGATCTGGTGCTAGGTTCCACGAAGTATATATTTAGGAGCCCTATGGTACCCCCGGGCCGAAGCCCCTATCTAGTCCGGCTCCCCCCGAGGTTCCGACCAAGTTCCCGGGCTCCCCTCGCACTATATAGTCCTAGTCTAGCTCTCAATGGAAAGGCATCGATTCTACACACAACACTGGCGACAAGCTTGAGCGGATGGGGGAGTTGGATATCACCAATCTCGATCACGGAAAGGGGCATCCTTGGAAACGGAGGGTTACGAAGCTAGAGTCGGATGATGAAGTCGAATATTACCGCAATTAATGCCACCGCCGCCTGTGAGCAGTGTTTTTGTTTAAGTAAATACTGCGTTAAGTGCTATGAAGTGTCCTATTTAGCTTTAAGTATCTAAAAAGTACTAGTAGCAATATTAATACGTCGTACCAGACTCAAAAAGCAGTGTTACTATCCCGCGCAACTAATTCAGCACGAGAACAAAAACAAAATGCGCCGCCGTAGAGTAGTAGTACGTACTACTTGCTTAAGTAGGTAGCAAAACCTGGTTGTAAGATATATAGATAGCTTGTACCAGCCACTCGCACCAGAACAGCCGCACTTCACACGCAGCGCGCTGTACTGTCCGGACTTGACAATCCAATCAAAGGTCTCCAATTCGAACCACAATGGAAATTTCCAGGGAATCGCCCATTAATACTACCATGTTCTACCATCTACCAAAGGAATTCACCTTGCAAAGTCCAACACCGACGCATATCTTAAGTACCCATACCGATATCCGCCACTCTACATTCCCGCCCCCTCCGCACTAACGATATACCCCGCCACCAACCCCACAAGCACATAAACCTCCCACCTCAACCACCTCACCACCTCCCTATTCGCTTTCTTCTTCGCTTCCATCTCCTTACGCTCTCTCTCCCTCCTCTCCTCCTCCCTCTTCACCTTCTCTCCAACCTCCCTCTCCAGCCGTTCCCTCTCCTTCTCCAAGACCCAAAGAGCCTCCTTCATCACATCCACCTCCGGCAACGCCTTCCTCTTCTCCGGTGTCTCGAAAGCCCAAATCCATTTTCCCGTCTCTTCTGGGCGGCCCCAGTTCGAAGAGTAATCTTCCCAAGTGCCGCCGAAGTGAGAAGGCGGAAGCAGATGCCAGAGAGGTGAAGATTGGACTCGTAGCTCTGTGTAAAAGTTCTTAGCGCGGATGTTGGCGGAAGATTCACGCTCGAGGTTGCAGAAACGGCAGGTTTGGCCTCGGAAGAAATCGGCTCTGGGCCCCGTGAGGTTCATGGAGGATCCGGCATGGAGGGGTTTGGGCAGGTCGATGTAGCAGGTGAAGGGGTGGTTGGCTTTCTCTGCGTCCTTGAGGGCCTGCTGCTTGAACCTTTCGGGGTTGCTGGTGGTTCTGAGGGTAGCGATGGCTCTGTCTTTGGCTTCCTTTGCGAATGTCTCGGATTGGGCGATGAGGCCGCTGTAGGTGTAGCCGATGTCGAACTCGTGGACGAGGACCTCGGAATGTGGACCATTCCAGGGTGAGCAGCGGAAAATGTAGACAAAGACCCTGTGGTCTTTCTTCTCTTCGTCTATCGCCTTCGGGAGTGTAAACGAGCAAGTGATGGTCCTAATCCGACGGAATTCGTGGTCTCCTTCAAAGCGTTGCTGATCCTCAGACTTCTGGAGAGTGGTGAAGAGGAGGGTAAAGTTCCATCGGTCGATGATGGTCGACTGGAAGTAGATGCGTTTGAGGGCGATGATATTTTCGGCTGGGTCCATGGATTCTCGGCCACAGATGGGGATGGGAAGGATTGGTGGAGAGCCTAGAACGGAGGTGTGAGGGCCGGGGTTGATCTCGGGGGTGATGATGGGGTCGAGGAAAGGGTTGCGCTTAGGAGACTTGGTGAAGGTTGTTGGACGTGATCCTGAGCCTGAGCCTGAGGCGGTATTCGTTGAGGCGCTCATCTTTGTAGTTTTGTTACTTCAAGAGTTGCGAGGTTGTTGTGAATGAAAGAAGGGAGGAAAGGAAGCCGCTTGAGCTTTGAAGGTGGGAATATTCTCAAAGCAAACGGAATACAGACGGGTCGGGTAAGCACGTGATGGTGAGACGAGGAGAGACGAGTCGGTTGGATGTCGTTTGCACTGCAGAAAGGGGTAGAATTTCGGCATATATCCAACCCTCTTCGGCACTTGAAGTCACCCTCAAGAAGTCAGTAAGGTTGGCCGAAAGCCGACGCGGACGCCTCAGCGCTTACTCACCAATTCTCGCTCTGGTTCACTTCTGCACTTCTCCTTGACTCGCCTTCTCACGATTCCTAGGCAAACCATCACGGGCATTTTCTGCCAGAATGTTTCATTACCTTCTTCAGACGGTTGTATCCTCATGATTATCGTTCCTGTTTTCAGTCTTTTCCCAAAGCCGATACCCTCCTAGTTGTAGGCTCGCTCCAGATCCATACCCTCTGTTCCGGGCCAACTGGACGGCGTCGCCAACTGGACGGTGGGAGGTGACCGTCCAGTTCGCCCGGGCCAACTGAACGGCGGGGGGTGCTCATAGACTCCATGACTGCTACATTTTTTTCCGTGAAATCAATGAATACTTGCACTACTTCTTTATATTCTAATTCGCACAATTCCTGTAACTGTTACGGTACAACTCTTCCTTTGCTCCGTACGGCCGTTAATTGCTTGATAAGGTTTGCTGGAAGAAATAGTGAGGCATTAGCGATGCCCCACTAAACTGCAGGACGTTTAGCGAGCAACCCTCACTAAAGTATTTTCATCAGTCGCCCTGATAGCGACTTTGAATATCAAACCTAAGCATGGAGACAGATATACTGAGGGCCAGTTATACGGTAAGACCTTTTTAGCTGCTAAATAGCTTCCGCTTGAGCTGCTGTATGAGTTCATTGGAGTAAAAAGAATTGAAGTACGGGGTTTGAAATAGCAGTGATGTAGCGATACTTATCATTCTTCAATTTCGGCAGGCATTACTTCCACTTTGGGTTTTAGGGTTCTCTCCGGTTGGGACCCAAACACCAGCATGTGTACTTCCCAATAAGTTGTTTCACCAATGATTTGCAAATCGGGAGGACGACGTCAAGTTCAAAGGAAGTGACCTTGTTGTAGGCAACTATTTTCACCCCCGCCGTTCAGTTGGCCCGGGCGAACTGGACGGTCACCTCCCACCGTCCAGTTGGCGACGCCGTCCAGTTGGCCCGGAACACCCTCCCATCTCCTAGGGCTGTTCGACTCTTCCCCGGGCATAGAGCCCGTGCAAGGACCACCCGCTTATCGGGATTCCGCTATTCTGTCGATAGCGATCCAGAGTATTGTAGCATCGGTAACGCTCATCAAGACGGATTCTTTCGATAGCTGGCTTAGGCCCCGCCTGGACAACGACGGCCGTTAGGAATCGACGTTTTGGCTCGCTTCAACACGACCAGACTTTATTGCGCCAACCCCCCACCAAAATATCTTCAACAGAGAATGATCAACCAATAGTGCTTCAATTTGTTTGAAACTTTACAGGAATGGTCGCTTATTTATTTGAAAGATATCCTACCTTATTAGAATCTTCAGCGACATTTGTGGTTGGTTTTGTGGTGTGCTTATGGTTGATAAAGGATCAACAGAGGTCCTTAAACGCCCGTTAAGCTGAATTCCGGTGTTCTCTCCAAAAGACTGGGCACCCCAATCCAACTTGACGACACCTCAAATAATGGTTGCTAAGGGATTTTGACGGTTGCACCACACAAAATCAACCGTTTCGTCGTTAACCAGGCGGGGCCTTAACGGGCGCTGTAGAACTCCGGGATGGGTAGCTGAATCAAGAACCCGAGGGTCCCAATGCCTGATCTCACACGCCCGAAGACCTTCGAACCATCGTCAGCAAAGGTGAAAGGTGTGACCATCATAACTTCCCGGTAAGCAATCTTCTTTTGGTGATGGGCCGAAAATGAGGATTTGCGTCGAGTTTCTCGTCGAGGTGCTGCTTCCAGCGTGGTGCAGCTTTCAAGCGTGATGGCGAACAAATTTTCCGGGAGGTGTTACTGTTTGTCGTGGGTTATAAACATGCAGATGGACTGATTGAGTGATGAAAGGGAGGAGACGTAGTTTGTGGTGTCGATTGTTGTTTGGGTTAAAGGCTTTCGGAAGGAGCTCGGAGAGCCAGCAATGGAAACTTCAGCGGAGCCCGATCAAGCTCGGGCCATGACAAATATTCTTAAATTGATATATAGCACCAGATTGCTGGTTTCATCATCTAAGCATTCATGGTCCAGTGGTATGATGAATCGTTGCCATCGATTCGACCCGGGTTCGATTCCCGGTGGATGCACATACTTTTGTCCGTGGAGCGGGAAGCGACTTTTGCTGCTACTACCTTTACTTCGATGTTTTTGTTCTCGTAGCGATACTTCCATTTTCGTTCTCTCTTCACTAAGTTTTTAATGCTTTCTTTATGGATAGCTGTTGCAATACTGCAAAGAAGTATCTATCAAGTAACTACCTGATCCGTTCGCAATTTCTATGGGCTGCGCATGGTGCTTCCTTTTGTGGCCTGAGACATCTCCTTCCCAAACAAACATTCTCCCACCAACAATGACTTCACCAAACGAAAACATCCTCCGCTTCACCTGCCAATCAGAAAACAACACCACAGCAAACTCCCAAAAAGACATCACCACCGATGCACTTTCCCGTCCGTCTTACTCGGAAAGATCCGCAACTTCTCCATCTTTATCGAAGACACTGCAACGGACGGCTGCTGACCAGCAGCAAAAGGCAAACGTACCCGCGACCGACCGTCTGCAGCACCGCCTCGCCAACCCCAGTCCTCAACCCCAGTCTTCTTTATCGATCGAAGTCATCACAAACAAGCTTCACCACTGCAGCTTACGAAAGTCCATCACCACTCTACTCGATGCGGTGACAAAGAAGCTCAAGAAGGCTGTGGAACTCGTCACGGTGCAGCTCGCCGCTGTGTGGAGACATGACGTTGTGGTGCCAAGCAGGCGGAAAAGTTCAGCCCTACGGAAGGGACCGGGTAAAGCGGCGGGCCATGACAGCAAGGATCCCATGAAGACCCAGTGCTGCCGGGTGGGTTTTGAACTCGCTAAAGTATATGCATGCGTGCTAATCGTCGCCAAGGCAATAAAGCGGCAGCACTGTTTAACGTCCGTACGAACCTTCCCAAACATCAACTCCGGGACTCCCTTGAACGATGCAATGAGCCCGTTCCTTTTACTCAACAACACAACACAGGTACTTTTACTTCTTTAGACAGTAATGCGAAGGTGTATTAAATTCATCGCGCTACAAAGCCATACTAATTTGATTTCAGTACATCTCATCAACCTATACCAAACTCCACCAACTGGGCATTGTCAAGTACATGAGGAAAACCAGCGAGTCGGTGAATCCAGCTTCTCCTACCCGTTCCAAGCCCATCCTGTCGATGCCGATTCGCTTTGGTTAATGCCGAGACGCCGCCCGTTAGATGATGACTGGCATTTACCAGAGATTGGGATGATGAAAGCGGTCATGGCAAGTTCTCTTGAGACTGCTTGCGCTGTTATTGCCCGTACTGGTACCCGTATTGGCAGATGGCAGTGTATTGCATAAGGGATACTCGCAAATGGAGCAAAAGAAACGAGTTTGCCGAGGGCGAGGTGGAGGTTGGCTTTGAGCTGGAAGATTTCGTCGTGGTTTTGTTGGTGTTCCTCTCTCGACTACTGGACGTTGCCGGCGTAGTTCCCATCTGCATAGGAAACAATTCAATCGAGTATCAGAGCTTCTGGGTATATGCTTTCCAACCAAAAACCGTGCTGATGGAAGCCCTCCTTCAGATGATAATAAAAGGCTCGAATTCACCACAACTCGCTGCAATGCACTGGAGGTTGGCGAGACAACTCCGAGTTGCTGAGTCTGAGGCAGGCTTAAAGCGTTTCGAGACTGGAGAACTGTTTCGAGTGGAGGAGAACGATGTGGAGGAGTCGACATCCATTTGGCAAGGGTAAGAGACTGAGGGAATGACTGCGAAGCATTCAAATCAGCTGTTACGTTAGATAGGGCAATGTTAAGACTATGATATTGCTCATATCCCCGTTTAATGAGTGCCGTAGCAAGTTCAAACCGGAAGTCTCGATGTGAAATAGCCAATCCCGCAGTTTTGGCAAGAAGATAGGTGTTCACGATTGATATATCGAGGATCCCATAGAAAAGAGGAAGCCAATTACGTCGAGCTGTAATCTGAACCTTATAATAGGAGCGAAGTTGATCTGCAATATCAACCCCGCCCATATACTGGTTATAGTCGTAGGCAGAACTGGGAACAATGACTACACATTGTGGAGAATCGCCATACGCTTTCCGTGCTGCTTTCTGTACTAGTGAAGATTTCCCGGAAGGCCTTTGGCGTTGTTGAAGGACATAATCTCCCGGTAAGAAATCATGAATTGTTGTTAATCCTAAATGTAATATGTTAGTTTCGGTATATTACTCTCGAAGTTTGGAGACAAACCTTGAACAATATTGCTATCGGCCCAGACCCAAGCGAGTACGACCTCGGATCCATCAGTCGTTGTAATGGCTTGCGCCATTAACCCTCCCCATCCTAAAGCGAACAGTGTTTCTGATGCATTCTTCTTTACAAGCTTCCATTCTTCTGGCCAACGCTTTCGATTCGGACGTGTTGTTCCACATGCGGCGATGCCAATCTGACGTAGTTTGCCAAAAAGATCAATGCTTGAGAACTTATTATCCATGTAAATATGAAAAAAGTATTCTCTGAAAGGGAGGAAGCATGCAAGATGATAAACAATAGAGGTAGTCGGATTCAAATCGGGCTGTTGTTCCACTTCAGGTTGACCTCGTGAGCCGGATGAGTATGATAGCGCAAATGTATATCCTCGTTCGCATAAGGCGTGAACTTCGTAGCCTTCTGGAATAGGCTTATTTGGTGCCTTTGTTTTATCCTTGCTTCTTCCGGTAAAGCGAAACATCATCTCATCTACTGCACACTGGGTTGCAGGAAGAAGATAGTATCGTGAACGCTCGAAAATTGGTGTTGACAATGGTGTCACCTTTTCATACCAGTAGCGGACATCCAGGTCGGGGTCTGAGATATGTAAAAAGCGCTTGATATCCATCCATCGATTCCGAGATATGTGTTTCATTGGTGGATAAATGGGTGTAAACTCTCTCGTACTCCAGTAGTCCCTTGTTTTTGTAACTCGGAAAAGGCCCATATAGATCGTAAGGCCAATCCATAGAGAAATCTCCTGCGCAGTTGTTGGCTTCCATTGTCGATTGGTAGTAGGTCCTTGAGCTTGTATATGTTTGGCTGCATATTTATTCGTGTTTGCTGCAATTGTTTCGAACAAATCTGGGGTCCAAAGAAGATCAAACCAAAATTCCGGCGCAATATGGTCTGGAAACTGCTGATATGCCGGTGGTAGATTTCGTGCTTGCCGTTTATGTACTGGCCGATCCATTGTTGCTTTGACTCTTCTATAATGGGAAGTTCCCACTCGACTACCCACGACCGATAGATTGAGAGCGGGAAGATTCGGTTCTAAACAACATATTAGTCATGTCTGACCATAAAACGAAAGTATACATACTGGTAGCCGTTGTAATTTTGTCTGTTAAGGACTGCCAGTACTCAACTGGAACGTCCGAGTGATTTTTAACGTTCTTGAGAAGAGCAAGTCGTGCCTTTTCCAGTTTCGCACGCTTTTCTTCCTTTGTAAGCGGCTTTTTCTTTTTCTTGGGTTTATCTGTTGTCGTTTCGTGTTCTTCAGGGTCTGAATCATCATCGCTTTTGTCCTCTCCGCTCTCAGTGTTGGAATTCTCTGCTGGATTTTGAATGGTTTCGGGTGTGCCGGCACTCCCTTGGTGTCTGTTGTCGTACATAAGGTGACGTCTTGGACCGACAGAAATTTCCTCAATTCCGTCCTCAAAGTCGCTATCAATGTCGCTGCTGATAGTAGGACGGGCAGAACTTGGTTGAATAGGCATGGTAAAAGCGAAAAGTATGATTTGAAGTTGTAAAGATGCTCGTATTGTGTGTATCAGGATGGAAAGTTGGTATGATCGAGCAAAACTATGGAAAAACCACGGTATTTTATAACCCATAAGGACCTTGACTCCAAATATCTTAAAGAGCATGAATAGTTATAACTAGGCCATCAAACGGACATGGAACTGAACTGTATCATGATAATACACTGAAGAAACACAGCTGTAACGCAATACAAACGCTCGAAACGGAATGCCGAGGCCTAAGCGCCCAACGCCAACACCCCTTGCCATTTTAGTGACAGCTGCACAGGTCTGTCTGGCAGCAGCGCATGGAAAAAGCAATTCTTTTCTGCTGCCGACGCGGGTCTCTATGGGATTGTTCCGGCTATCGCGACGAGTCAAAGCGTGGATGCCTTGCGAGGCTGTTTGGGATGTACTAGGGTAGGCAATCTTGACTTTGGAGTGAGGATTGAAGGAAGGTGCTAACGTGCTTCAGAGCAGGGACGAATCTACCGAGCAAACGAACGCCAAACGAAACGAAAAGGCACCTTCTACTCGAAACTCACCTCCTCGAATACTTACTACCTCGAAATGACATCGGGGCCTTCACTACACAACCGACCTTCCGATACGTTTCTGGCCTTCATCTGTGTTTCGATATTTGGTGGAGTTGGATGGCAAAAGCTCCATCACCAAGCAAACGAGAGGGACTCTCTGCGTCACATTGGCTACCGACTGGCTGGTGCAATATATTTTGCTGACCACCATCATATCCGACACCCCGCCAATAACTTGGAATTGGAGAGGAGGCTTACTTGCGTCTGAGATTCACCGAAGGGATGGAGACGGACGATGGCAGGTGCGGACACGAGGGAAGTTCTGTGCAATGAATGATTTGGAATGGTGTCAATCATGATGGGCGAGTCTGTTGAGGGCGTCCTTAAGGTATTTTGTTCGAGCACTTGGAGGGAATGTTTAGAGAATAACATTGCATCACATCTTGCCGATGAATCACGACAGCCTTCCAGACGCCCCATCGAACAGAGTCAGAACTCAATCCCTTCGCTTCATCTGAGCCACCTGTCAAACGTCAAAGCTCTTGCTCGGAGGAATTGGACTAACTCTTTGCGTCGGGTTACGCTCTATCCAACACAAAGGAGGCCTGAAGATCGATATACCGAACTTTATACACGGCTGTCTCGGCTCACCGCCTCGACCTTATCAAAAGTCATCCAACACATGGCGGTGGGCTACAACAGGCGTATCGAAATGGGGTTGCATCCGAGGCTGAGGCTCAACATCCCGTCTGGGGATCATCTTACAACAGAAACGACAGCCAAATTTTTACGAGAACCGAATCACTATGATGCACTCACCGCACTCCAACAAGCACGTTCTCCAACTCTCGCCCTCGAAAGCTCACAGAAGCCAAAGGTTCCCGCTCCTCTATCGCTCCGTCGTCACTGAGCAACGTCCGCCCGTACTAGATCTGCACATAAGCCCGGCTAAACGCATGGCCATGATAGCTCCAGGGTTCCTTCCGCGACACACGATTTGACAGGGCGCAGCCAGCAGCATTCTGCAGCATGCACACAACTTTGAATTGTACTGCCCAATATCGGTACTTTGTGAAAGATTGAGGAGCGACGTTGTGACGGTGGTACAGTTCGAGAATGCTTTATAACTGGCAGGAGTCGCATGGGTCGGTGTGGGTTATTTTGGGCGTTTCTTTTGTTGCGACAACACTCCATCTTTTTTGACAGCTTCAATACGACGACTCATCTACACCTTTCAATCACCAGATACTTCTCCGAGACGAAGCAGCAGAAGGAGACTACCGTCGGAACCTTGCGATATAATCACTGCCGAAGTCATTGTCAAGAGGCACAGCGAAAGGCTGAAAGGATCTGACACACGATCTGGTTAGCTCAAGGGATTGGCTGAGGCGTTGCTTTTTGTGGGGAGATTCCGCAGCGACCACAACATATCAAGGGCTCGACATCCTCAAATCTTGACGACACGGACTGGTTCTGGAAGCTTCACGACAGAAGAAGATTGCGCTGGATATCGCATTTGGAACGACTTTACGACTTTGAGGCGAGCTCGAGAGATTGCGGGCAGCTATTTACACCGCCAACCCTGTCCTACTCCTCAACTCAAACTCACCGCAAGCACAAACTTTCCGCCTCGACTGGCCAACCTTAACTTCTATCCTGCTCGTCAGGATTCTAATCATCAACCCTCACGACCATCGCGATGGCCATTACTCCAGAACTTCAGATCGGCCTGCAAACGACCTACTTCGTCATCACCGCCTCGCTCGTTGCCCTCCGCTACTGGGCCTTACAGCTCAAGAAGAAACGGTCCGGCCTCTCGAAGGCCGTCCTTTACTCCAACGTCATCATCCTCATTGTTTGGGTCGTCTCTACAGCTGGTGAGGGCATATTCATCAAGCGCGCGATTGACCAGATTCAAAATCGGGAGAGCGATAACCCCGAGCAGAGTGTCAGTAGCGCCTTCGACGTGCCTCTCAGCACCCTGGAATCAAATCTAAAGGTATGGTTCTCAAATCCAAGAAACAGTGACTGGAATGCAGAACTATGGAAAGGAAAGAGCGACGAGTCGGACACAAACTAACATTCTACCAGCAAAACCTCTTCATCAAAATCATCTACATTACCCTCCTCTGGCTCTGCAAATCCGCCTTCATTGCCTTCTACTACGACCTTCACGCCTACCTCTCCATCCCCCTCCGCCGCGCCCTCTACGCAACAACCTTCTACACCCTCCTAACCTACATCGCCTCGCTCGCCATCATCCTAGGCTGGTGCCGCCCCTTCTCCACGCATTGGGCCCGTGGAGCCCAGAACTGCACACCCTTCCACTCCGAAACTGCCGTCTCCCTTACCTCCGCCCTCAACGTCTCCACTGACCTCCTCATAATGGCCCTCCCCGTCTGCCTCCTCAAGAGAAGAAAGCGCCTGCACACGAGAGAGAAATACTCCATGCTCTTCATCTTCTCCCTCGGCATCCTCACCGTCTCTGCCGCCATCGCCCGCTGGAGCCTCATCCTCACCTTCATCTCAAAGCCGGAAAACACCCTCTTCGCCGGCGTACAGATTGAGGCATACGAGCTCATCGCGCAGCTTGAGTGCCTTGTCGCCTTCATCGCCACCTGCCTCCCCAGCCTGCGCGTCCTTCTCTTCCGCTGGTGGAGATGCAAGACTGAATGCGGCGGAAGCTTTGGTGAGCGCCTTTTCCTCCGAAGTCGGAGCGGGAAGGACGATGAAGAAAGCACCGCGGGCGGCTCAGGTAAGAGCGTCGGCGCCGAGGAATCAGAATGGGCCGCCTCATTGCAAGTCCCCAGCCCCGCTGCGGCGGGGCCTGGGAGCTTCAAGGGCCGGCAGATGAGTATTGGCGGCTCGCCTATGCTGGGCTACGAGTGGGCTGAGGCGGGTAGTCCCCAATCTAGTCACTCTGGGTCCAAGGGGAGTCCTTTGAAGGGGAGCTGTATCGGGCTTGGGGTATTGGGAGCGACGAGAGAAGAGAGCAGGGAGGAGAGGGATCGGAGTTTGAGGAGGGAGGCGAGTCAGGATTTGTTGAATACGAGTCGGGAGCTAATTGAGGCACATGTGCCGAGGAGGGAGAGGGGGGTGGGGTATCATCGGTAGGGGCCGAGGGCTGCGGGATGGGGGAAGTGTAGGGACTGGTTGCGGGGGAATGGCTCCTCCTAACTGGGGAGGGGGTGCGGGGATTGGGTCCGCGCCATTGCCTGTTGGGGGGAGTTGTGTTTACGTTTTTGGCGTTTTGGTGTTTGGGTTGTCTATGCGTTCTATTTACCTACTTTCTTCATTTCTTGTCTATAAACATTTGGCTTGGGTGTAATAATATGGTTGTCTGACTCTTTTGTGGGGCTTCTTCTGCGAAACCTGTGGTTGAAGAGTTCATGATTCAAGGAACTAGAGTACTTGGTGGTGAAGCCGCGCAACCATAGAAGCCGCGCACCTTTGGTCACTGGAGCTGTGGTCAGGTTCAAAATCCTTCAAGCGGCCTCAATCATATCGTCAATTCCACCAGAATTCTACTGCTGCAATAAAGTGCGCGGCTTCTAGGTGTGCGCGGCTTCACCACCAAGTACTCTAGTTACTTCATATGAAGTTGTTCTTGGCTAATAGGGAACTCTCATGGGAGCTTGGGGCCCTACAGGCCAACGTCTTCAACTATTGTGACAGTACAGCAGAATTACCCTCAACAAACCGATGCTCGCCTACCGCCAAAGTGAAAATGTCCAAGACCTTCCCAAGCCGAACTCGATACTCCTTCCTTGTACTGACACCGTTCTGAAGGGTGGATATTCCAAGGCTTGCCTCCCAGTTCGCCTTCTGATGCCTCCACCAATCGCTCTTCGTGAACTTCAAGTTTGCGTCCTCAACCATTTGCTTTTCTCCTTCGAATCGAAGGCGGTTTATCTGTGCTCCACACTTCTTCCGTGCCGAACCGTTTTGCGGCTCTCGCCTTTCAACCATTTCCAAGAGATAAACTACAAAACGGCCTTCATCACCCATCCGTTTCAATTTAAAATCAAACATCATTGGATTCAGAGGTGCCGATTCTCCAAAGTCAAGCTCGACGGGTACGTTGAGTGGTTTCACCGGCCTTGTGGAAGGCGGAAAAGTATTTTGACTGTCCAGCAGGTATTCCCTTTGCTCTTCTACCAGCATTTGTAGGATCTGTCCTCCTAATGGAGTATTGCGAACGGTTTCTTGTATAGGGAGCCCAAATTGCATGCAGGCTGATCCCGTTTGTGTGTCCAACTCGAAACTATTTTCCGGGTCGGGCTCATTTCCCTCAAGCTCAACCTTTCGTGTCTCCACCCGAATCACAGGCTCCCTCGTCTCCTCATCGAAAGCATAGTACTTAACCTCAACAACGATGAACGACCGCTTTCCATCCCTTTTGTTCTCCTTCGCCCTCCGACGATCTGCTGGCAAGAGCGCGAATGTAGGAATTATTCGGCTCCATGATGAATTATGTCCCACCACTAGTGCCGGAACTGGTTCCTCGCTAAGCTGTATTTCCGGTTCCCAGGTGGCCGGGTTAAAGCCAACTTCGATTCGATACTTCTCACCTAAAGCCGCCAGTCTGACCCTGAATGGAATCTCGAAGGTGGCCTGTGGTGACCCACTTGGAACGTAGAGCTCGATGGCCTCGACTTTGACGGTGTATACGTGATGGTATGTGGTTTCCAAAGCACGAAGCTGCTTTCCTTCAAGGCAGTACAAGTCGTTGAGGCCTAGCGCGATGGAGACGGTTTTGATCGTAATGCTTTGCGTCTCCAGTGTTGGTGAAGGCACATCTTGATCTACTGGGACGTCAGCAATGCTCTGTTTAAACCACTCCCCCGAGATGATTCGACTTGGCGATAAGAAAATGGGCACGGGCCCAAGGGAAAGCTAACCTTGAGAGGTTATGGATGGTGGGCCAATGAGACGTTCTGTGCTAGCTGTTGGGTCTGTTAACCCTGCGTCAAAGTATGGTTTCTTTCCCTTAGCTCCGGATCCTACGTCTCGAATCTTGCCTACTAATCTCTGCATTGTACTTGTTGCTGTATACAGTTGTTCAGTAAGAGTAGTCTGGGCTTAGAAATTGCGTTAGAAGTGTGGTGGAGAAGGAATAAAGAAGGAAGTATGGCCTCAGAAGGGTTCGGATAGTTTATGTACGTATCCGGATGCATATGGGAAGTCGGTCGTTCAAGATGGAAGTTCTTTCTCCGTTGTCCATTTTGCTGTATTTTGTTCTTTTTGTTGGCCATCATGACCATGGATGGGCTGCGCAGCGCAGATACTTTATCTTGTGCACGTTGGGGAGCCAAGAAGAGGAGCCAGATAGGGAATAGTGTAGCGATGGATTAGATGGGAGAGATTATGCAGATTAGTCAGACGCTAGTGGAACAGGATATCTTGCTTGAGGAAGGGTTGAGGAGAGATCATCGCTTACAATACACTCTGTTTCTTCTCATTTTGTGTCCTCCAGATTTGGCGTCCCTACTCAGGAAGTTTCCCTATCATCGGAAACTATGGAGAGGAAGAGGATACGGACGAGGAAGATGAGGAGGATGGTGAGGATGTGTGGGATGATGTCATCGCTGCAGAACCTTGGGGGACAATGGGTCGTCTCGCCTGGAAGGGTTTCGGAGCAACAATTATCACCAACACCTCGAGCATCGATCGAAGGGGGATCTTGGACGGAATTGGGATGGATGGTATGGGGGACGATTGGGATATGGATGGTACGAGGGTGCAGGAAGCGGTTGGAAGAAGGATGGAAGGAAGAACGGAGAATGCCGGGGGCGTCACGGGATGCCAAGAAAGGAGGAATGACCTGCGAGATGATCAAGACCAATTCCTCACCTGAACAACTTTTCAGTCAACAAGAACCCAACAATTCTTGTCGAACCTCAACGCCTTCACAACCAACAAGTGGTCTTGATCATCTTCGTGAGTTATTCCCTGACATCAGCGAGGAGGACGAGAATCCGTGGATGGACCAAACTGACAACAAGGTTATTAGAAGGCTGGATCAACAACGTCCACCTCGACCATCACGTCGGACTTTGAAGGCTTTGGGAATCACCCCTGATAACTCGTCGAGCTCAGAAGAATCATTCGCATCAGCACAAGAGGAGATCCAAGAACAACAGGAAGTGGAGGAACAAACAAACGAGAACTTTCCTGGGTTGTCAGAGGTCGACACAGAAGAGACCAGTCCAAGAGCATCACCTGTCTTGGGTTCTCTGGAAAGAATCGGATTGTTCACTGGATCAATACAGCCGTTATTGATCTACGGACCAGGGACACCCCTCTACGATCTCACACAAAGATTGTCACATCCCAAGCCAACAGAAACCTTCAGACCCTCACGCCATCGCCATCTCTTCTCAGTAGGAGAAACCCTCTTTTCTCGCCATCCTCGAGACTCATCAACATCATCGTCTTCAACAGGGACGACAGACGACGAAGAAGAGTTTAAAGAATCTCGGCCATCACCAATCAAAATGACAGGAATAAGAACTTCGGTCCAAGATGCTATGTTTGCTGAGTGCAAATTCTATGGCTTCCATTTGGATTCGACCAAGATCGCGGCGACCCCGGCAACCAACCCTATCACCATGATTTACCCCCAGTTGACGGATGCATTGAAGGAAGATGCAAAGGAGAGATTCGAAGACTTTCTGATGGATGTGGATGTTTGTGCCTCTATGGTACTCCCACCGTCTCACAACACCAGGCCGGAGGTCGTTGCTCGAGCCAAGGTGTCTACGTTCGTGTCTGGACTCACGGATGAGGCAAAAGACTATTACGACACGTTGGATCAATCGGTTAAGCGAGACTTCTCCCAGCTAGTTCTCAAGTTTCAACAGAGATACGTTGACACCAGCGAGGACGAGGCTGATAGGCGTCGTTTGACCCTTGACAAGTACAAGACATCGTGTGTTCAGAAGGACAAGAACATCATGCAATACATGGCGGAAGGCATCTACTACTACGAACAAGTGGACGACCGCTTCAAGTGCACAAGCCCCTCAGCCGTCGATCATATCGAGCGCTGGTTTGTGGATGGATTCGACGACCAAGGTCTTAAAGACGCGATATGGGCGTATCTGGTCACCAACACTCGTATCCGAAGCTTCCGACCTAAGGAACTGGTCGAGGTGGTAAAGCAATTGCGTTACCGTCAGTGGAACTCCGAGGAGTACTCCAAGCAAGTGGAGAACCTGAAGACGGCACGACTGACGGATTCTCGACCTCCCCAACCAAGCGAGGACGTCAAGACGTTGGTCAAAATGAGCCAAGGGTTCATGTCGTCCATGACAACGGTTAACCAGAATCTGTCCAAGGTGACTGACAAACTGGCTGGGCTGAACCTGGCGGGAACATCCACCATGTCCAATGCATCGGCCCAAGATACCAATAATGGGTATGGCCGTGGACAGCCACAAGGCCGAGGCTACGGTGGCAACAACCGAGGAGGTTATACCAACCCGAATTGGATACCCCAGGGAGCTGGTCGAGGCCAAGGCGGTAAACAGACGTGCTGGCATTGTGGCGAACCAGGACACTATGCCAATGACTGCAAGAATCGCACTCAGCGTGAGGTGGTGGCCAACCAAGCGGAAGTCGTCATCGAATCCTACGAAGAGAAATTCCGAGGTTTCGACGAGGAGGACGACATGGTGCGCATCTGTGACTCCCAAATGCTGGAAGTCGTGGGAGATCCCATCATCGACTGGCCAGAGGACCTCAAGACCCAGGTGGAGGTAGCTGCAGTCATCGGAGGCCCTATCTCCGGAGACAAGCGTCCTCGTGAGGAAGGGTCACAGCGGTCTACCCCTTCAGGCACTCAGCCAGTGCCACCGACTCGCAGAGTGAACCAAGTCTTTGAATCAGCTCGCCGAGCCTTGGAAGCTGGAGCCGATAAGCAACCACGAGTCGAGGAGATCGAAGATACGGAGATGGAAGAAGTCCCTCGTCGAAAGATCGCTCCGAAACAGACAAAGGGTCGTGGCCCAAGACGAGGAGTCACGGTCGAAGAGGCTGATGATGATGATGACGCAGCACTCATCCAGCGAATGGCTGAACTCAGAAAGCGTGAAGCATGGGTCCGAAAGGAGAAGGAGTACATTGCAGAACGTCAGAATCGAGCAACTGCTAGCACTCAACGCAAAGCCAATAAACACGATAAACCTCAACGTGCCCCTATCCGAATGCTAGGTGACAATAAGCAGCTGGACATCGCGGATATCTTCAACCAGTTGAAGTGGAGAGATGGACACCAGGACTCGGAAATCTCGGTTGCCCAGATGATCGACTCGAACCCTCATTTCCGCCAACAGATCATTTGGTACCTCCGCAGTCAATTCCCTCGTCGTCGCACTCGTGGAAAGGATGGTACTGAGTCGTTCATGATGACCGTGGAGCCACAACCGGATAGGGAGGCACATCCGGAGCCATCAGGAAGCATCGGTGACATCAAGAATTTCTACACCACAGCCATGGTTAGACTTGATGACGGCAAAATGGCCGAACTCCGCAAGGTGTTGCTCGATGCCGGGTCCATGATCAATATCGTCAACAAGCGAGTTGTCGCCAAACTCGATTTGAGAATGATGAGGGTCTCCAACCTGGTTATGCGCACTGTAACAGACCAACTAATCTCACTCGAATGGGTCTGTCTCATGACGTGTCGTATTGCAGGAGTATGGTGCACATTCCTTGCCTACGTCAGCCCAACGGAGACATCCTATTCCCTGTTGCTCTCCCGTCGCTTCCTATATCAGGTGCAAGCAACGGCGGACTATAGAGCTCAAACCTATGTCATCAGATGCAACAAGGGAATTCCCGCTGTGGTGCCTCGTAGTGAGTTCAGTCCTGCATCTACCATCCGTGGTGATGAGTTGCCTGTACAGGTCTATAGGACACAGGTCGACCAGTCGTTACTCCAGGCGTCCATGCATGACGACCAGGAATTTGTCACCGACGAAATGCTTCAAAAAGAAAAAGAAGCATGTGAGGACGACCTTGCACGAAAATTGGCAGAGCGTGTCAGATTGGAACGTCAACGTCGTAGCCGCTCGACGATGGCACATGACGGGTCGGAGAGTGATGACGAGGAGTTGAGATGGGCAGATGACTCTGACTCATCGGATGATACTCCAGAGTCGTCGGGAAACGAGTAACTCCATCTATACCCAGGAAGGTAGATGGAGTGAATGGCGGAGGGCTACCTGGAGCATTTTTAGAGAAGAGAGTAAAGGAGAAGAAGAAGAAGCGAAAGAAAGAAGAGGAGAATGGAGTTATGGTGATAAGGGCGAGAGAAGCGATTCCAATGATGGAGGTTGGGCAGCGTCGGTTTGAAAAGGAGATTTGGGAGAAGAGGGGCAAACCACAGAACAGGATTATTGAGGTGGGCATGATTGAGGAAGGACAAGGCGAGGTGTTCAGGAGATGGCAAGATGTGCACTGTGATCACTGCGGAGGTTCCAAGATGGCATGGACCAATGCAGATCATAGCATGCCTGAGATCTTGGAGGTGGAAGTACGGGCGGCAAGTACTGGACCACGAACGACGGATTCCATGTTACCCCCAGAATACCAACATGGACAGAGGGCGGAGCGAAGGGAAGAACATCCTCGGTATGGTGGTCAGACGGGGTTTCCAACCACTCGACGACCCCAGCGACGAGAGCTCGACCAGTCAACGGATATGGATATCATAGCGGCCTGGATCAGTTCGAAGAAGATCACCATCAGATCGAAGGCAGATACCCCTGGCAGGATGGAGGACGCTAAGCGACTGCTATACACGTGGAGAGAGGCATTCTCTGACGACCCTATGGAACTCCCACCTACGGATCTCATCGAGCACGAAATACCTCTCAAAACCGACTCAAAACCTCACGCAGCCAAACAAGGATTGTTTACCAAGGAGGAAATGAAGTGGATGGAGACCAACTTCCCGCTTTTGTTGAAGAGCAACATCATATGTTTGTGTACGTCACCGTGGTCCAGCAAGGTCAAGTTTGTGCCGAAGAAGTCGGGCAAGCTTCGCATGGTCAATGTCTTCGTCCCTCTCAACACGGCCACCGAGAAGATTACATATCCCATGCAACGGCAAGAACATGTGTTGGAGACAGTGTTTAAGCCTGGTTACAACATATACTTTACGTGCGACGGTAGCAATGCTTATTGGGGCATCCCGATCGTCGAGAGAGATCAATATAAGACCGCGTTCAACACCCCGTTCGGCCAGTTCTGCATGAAAAGAATGGGACAAGGGCTGACGGGAGCACCATTCACATACGCCAGATTCGCAAATATTGTCTTTGGCCCCATTCCAGAGTCCTCTCCTGGTGCGGATGATGCAGCATCGCAGCTGGAAGGAGATCATTCCGGCGAGAACGCAGTCGGAACCATGCCGGAACACAAGCGAGGGTTCAACTTCAGTCACTTCATGGACGACACGTATGGGTCCTCGTCGTCGTATGAAGAACAATTTGCATTCCTCCACGACAAGTTCTTCCCCAGGATTGTCTTCGCCCGTATGTGTTTGAATGGCGAAAAGTCCGAATTCTTCATGCCGTCAGTGACGATTCTTGGCTATGAGGGAGGGCCTCAAGGGATCTCACCGGAATCCCGCAAGAAACAGTTGTTTGAGACCTACCCAGTACCAAAGACACCCGAGGAATTGGAGGCTTTCAACTATCTCACCCCTTACCTCCGTCGCTTCATCCCTGGCCGGGCCGAGCATACTCGAGTGTTGAAAGAGGCAATCATCGAGGATCGAGGGTTTGTGGCCGATGAACATGGCAATATGCGGGAAAAGATCAATCACCTGTTTGTGTGGACTGAGAAGCAACAGAAGTCCTTCGACGCCATACGCGAAGCGATCTTACACAACACAGTCTTTCCGGTGGATCAGAGCCTGCAGATCCATATCGCAGCTGACGCCTCTCAACGAGGGATGGGAGCCGTTATCTTCCAACTGCCAGGTCATCCACCAAACACCAAGGTGGCTGTGGGCAACAGGAAGGATATGCAGGTGGTCGAATACATATCACAGCGCTTCACCCCTGCAGAGTCCAGATATACCAACTCCGAGAGAGAAGCGTTAGCCCTGGTCAAAGCGCTCAAGGAAGCTCGTGTCCATATACTAGGAAGCCTATTCCCCATTATGGTGTATACGGACCACAGTGCGCTGACGACGCTGCTGAAGTCGGACTCGGTCAAAGGAAGGATTGCGAACTGGCAAACGGTGATTGGCTCCTACGACTTGCGCATTGCCCACATCCCAGGCAAGGAAATGCAGTTGGCGGATGGACTCTCTCGACTTCCTGACCATGTCATGAGCCCACCATCACCGGAACCTGGCGAGGATGCAGAGGCGCCGGGTCTGCGCCTTCTCAGTTACACGGAGGGAGAGCAGTACAAGGAGGCCAGCTACTGCGAAGTGGAAGAAGGATGGGTGAAGCGATGGATTATGGAAGGATATGCGGGAGAGGAGGTGGAAGATTTGGAGAGATTGGCGGAGGAAGCGGTGAGGGTGTTGACACAGGCGGAATCATCACGTCGGTGGAAGGTGCCAGATCCGCAAGACAAGGCGGCACAGTTGCTGAATGAAGAGTTCTTGAAGAGGGATGTGACAGCTGAGAACAACAAGCTGAGGGACGCTCTTCGACGTGATGAGGCGCGTCGGATCTGACAGGAGGTGGATAACGAGCATCGGCGGCGACAACAGCAAAAGCGAGTCCTCGAGGAACCTACAACCATCAAGTTAACCGACAAAGAGCAACAGCTGATGGAGCTGGCGAAATGGAGAGGCTGGGTGGACTCAGACTGGTACGGGCCAATCATACGCTACAAGATCACTGGAAGTATTCACGAACCGGAAAATCCAGAAGACAAGAGGTGGTTACGATGGGTAAAGAAACAGGTGGGAAGATTCGTCATCTCAGAAAGACATGGTGAACGAGGAAGGAAACTGCTATCTCACCTGAAGGGCGGTCGAGACCTTAGATCAGAGGATGGTTGGTGGCCTGGAGATCAGAAGAGAGATGAGATGGCCTCGGGTGACGCTCTTATCCGGGAACCAAGATTGCTGTATCGGGAGAATGATGGAAGATGGGCGTTCTGCGTACTGCCGGACGAAGTCAAGGCCGTGTTACTCTGGGTACACAATGTCTGCGGGCACTGGAGTATCCCCACTACCATGAAGAAATGCCTCGGGAAATTCTATTGGCCGGAGCGAGCAAAAGACATCGCAATCTATTGTCGGACTTGTCGGAATTGTCAGCTACTGGGACCTATGAGGAAGAAGGACCGACTCCCTCATCCGATTATCCAACTGAATCCCATGGACCTAATCGGTATGGATTACATCGGACCTATCTCGCCTGTTACAGTGTCTGGAAACCAGTTTGTGATCGTGGTGGTCGATTACTTCACCAGGATGTCGTTTATCAAGGCCGTGCCGTCGGCTACGTCGGAGGAGTGTGCAAAGTTCATGATGGAAATCTTCAGATTCATTGGACAAGCCCTGGCGGCGTACTCTGACGGCGGTGCTCACTTCAAGAAGGAGGTGGCTCGCTTGTTGAGGTTGAGAGAGGTGCTACATTTCATAGCTCCACCTTCACACCCTCAGTCTGTTGGGTTGTCGGAACAGGTGGTCCAAATGGTGTTGTTTCGGTTTCAAAAGTATCATGTTGACGATCCGTTTGACGTTGAGGATAACTGGGATCTGTACATGGAGGGTATCGAATACTCACTCAACAACCGTGATGTGAAGAGATTTGGCTTTACACCGGCACAGCTGATGTTTGGACGAGATCAAGGAGGAGCCCGAGGATTCAGGGACCCCCGAGAAGAGTACGTTATGCATAACGACATTCAACCAGTTCCCGCCCAAGAGATGTCAGTTGAAATGGTGGAGCAAACATACCAATCATGGAAGGATCGCGCCCTGTTCCTCCTGGCTTGCCGAGACGAGCAGAGAGACGGTGTCACTCGTCAGAGATTGCTGCATCAAGATCGGGAGATTGAGCGCGCTCGATTTCGGATGGTGGATCCTCCAGTCGTGGGAGACCTGGTGTTGTTGCGAAGGCATGATGTCGACGCTCAGAAGGGAAGGAAGTGGGAGGAGAAGTGGGAAGGACCGTATCGAATCCGACGAGTAGTGAAGAATGGGTGTTCGTTTGTGTTGGAGGCGATGAACGGAATTGGTGTGAGAGGTCGTTATTCAGTGGATTCCCTCAAGCCTTTTCTCACCAGACCGCCACATCTTGATTCACCGACGACGACGGCACCAGTTGGAGTTGACGGATCAGTGGTCGAAGGGAATAGGGTCGAAACAGGGTTTATCGTGAATGAGGAGCTGGTTGGGAGACGGGAGTTTGATCTCAAGGACTGGGTGAGGCACGGAAAGCTACTGGCTCGAGGAGGACGCGAGACAATGGTTGGAGGGGCTGCCCGGTGGTCAGATCATGGAAGAATGGGGTTTTCTGGGGAGCCAAGAAGAGGAGCCAGATAGGGAATAGTGTAGCGATGGATTAGATGGGAGAGATTATGCAGATTAGTCAGACGCTAGTGGAACAGGATATCTTGCTTGAGGAAGGGTTGAGGAGAGATCATCGCTTACAATACACTCTGTTTCTTCTCATTTTGTGTCCTCCAACGTGGTCGGCCTCCAAGCTCGTTTCAATTCAAGTTCTCCATGGCCAGCCAAATTACGCAACTAGTATTAATATATTCGACTTCCTTGATCTGGCATACTCTCAACTTTACGATAATATCTACTAGTACCTATTGCACTTTGATGAACTCTCCATCAATAACCTCGTTTTGCTTCATGCTTAGTATCCTGTGCAGGTCTCGGAACACGATTCGTACCTTTTTCCTCTTCTCGCCCCCGTCTGGAGGACTGGTATGAGGTTTCACCACGTCCAGGAACAAATTCGCTCGTCTGTGCAATCCAAGCCGTTCACTAAACTCCACCTCTCTGCATACTTCCATGAACGGGTATTTTCGTGCCAAACTTTTGTGGTATTTCTCACGATGCAGCTCAAAACGAGCAGGATGCTTTGGGGCTGCTTTTGTATGTCCGGGCCGGCCCTATTTTGCAGTGTATAGTGTCTATTGGAACGAAATTCGTCCAAGTCGTTGGCCTCCACCGTTGGGACCAAAGGTCTCACATATGAGTTTGCGTTGGTAGTGTTACCCGCATGAAACTCCCTCACCTTCAGTGAGAACCAATCCTCCTTGTCTATCTCAACTTGCGCAGGTGTGTATGGTGCAGGTGTCTCGAAATTCACTACTTCAACTTCCATACCATTCATAACCACCGTTGAGGCGCTTTTTTTCAAGAGCACCCTTTTCACCGCGTGCACCGGTTTGACCGCCTGCGTAGTCACCAGCACCTTCCAGTACCGTTTCCGACGAACCATCGCCCGTAACTCCTCGTTAAAGGCAGCATACTCCGCGCACACAGTAATTGATGACTCGACCACGCCCTTCTCGTCCAACTCCCTTCTCCGTGCAGAAGGAAGGCTGCCAAGGTCAAGCCTAATATCTTGTTTCTCCTCTTTCTCAACCTCGTGCTTCCCAGACAGGCTGTCCCTCCACGCAACAGCTACAACAGTCGTCTCGAAAACTGGGGCCCACGTCTCGGGGTGAAACGAAACGATTGCTCTCCATTCATACCGCTTTCTGTGGATTGTGAATGTGCAGGTGAACTCGGATTTGTCAGCTATGGGGCAGATGGTGTCAAGAGTGATGGAGTTGATAGCGGTGAATCCCTCGTTTTCAGATTCGGGTCGCCAGATGATTACTGCATCGGCGACTATGGAAGAGGGGTCAACTGGTGGGGTTAGTGGCTATGAGATGGGAGGTGTGGTGCTTGGGTGGGAAGCGTACCTGGGGAGGTCGTGCTTGATTCTGAGGCAAGTGTGGTCATCGTCGGTCTAGAGTTGCGATTCGAATTCAACGCTTTTGTGAAGTTGATGAATTGATCGATCTTTAGAGGTGCAAAAATGAAAGGTACCCTTTCATGGCATGCTAAAAGAGTTACTCGCCCAGATTAACGAATACACAAGTTAAAGTCCTGTCAAGATGACATTGGCTGCGAGTGTTGTACTGAGGGGGGAATGTACGGCCATGTTGAACCTTGCGCTTGACATCGTACCGCTCGCAAACGTTACAGATCCTACAAACGCGCTACGATAAAACGGCATCAAAGTCGGGTATAGTGTAGTGGCTATCATTTCTGACTCTCATCCAGCAGAACTCACAAGACCCGGGTTCAATTCCTGGCATCCGAATCTACTTACAGTTACTCTTTTGTTTTGACTTACTACTATAACTCGGAAAGAGGTTGAAAATTTTGAGAAAATGAGATCCTCTTGCTTTTTAGTAGTACCTTGGAAGTACCATTACTTCAAGTTCATTCGTAGTTCGTTGCCCTAGACTTTATGATACCGGTACATCCGTTGTCGCTCTCCATCTTAAAGATATCAGAAATCCGTCCAAAGTCAACGTCCACAGCTTCTACCGCAGAGTCTGAGTTCGAATCTACTTGCTCACAGTTACTTGTCACCTCCCACACAACCGTAACCTGCACAATCAAGTGACTCTTTTCCTGCTAGGATATCGCTGTGTCTTGTGCTTGTGCTTCATGACCAGAGCCATCGATCCGGAAGCCCTCCAAGCTTTTCTTAAGAACTTTTCCAGTGCCAGTAATGACCTTGAAATGACCATTAGACTCATCTTCCGGTGGGTCATTCCCTACAACTGCCGCAGATGCAACACATGTTGCAACTCTGATAGAATCCTGGCAGTTATCGCTCACCTGAAACCGCCTTACCTCGGTAGACACCACAATCGGCCAGTATCGGGTCCTCGTAACTGGGCGGCTGTCATGCGATGGATGAATCCTGGGAGCCCGTCTCGTTTGGTTTGTGGATATCTGGTATTTGTTAGATTTAAACATACTGGCGGCAAGTGTAGTACTATAGAACCTGGGCCGCTTTTGCTGAGCTCCATCTCCTGTGTTTTAGCAGCCATCGCGTTTTGTTCGCGTGTGAAAGAGGCAGATCTGTCCCAAGAGTAGTGGGTTTGAGTGTGAGGCGCGCTGGGAGGAGCTAGTTGAGGTTCTTGATGCCGTTTCAACCTCTACAAGATGGACTTTGTTGATTTCGGAAGATCATGACTGAAGAGCGATCAAGTTGCGATGATTTTGTTTGTTGTTCTCGATGCTGTCTTTGGCACCTCGGGCGTTTGCCTGGTCGGTCAGTTGGCATTCAAAGGTTACTCTGAACGTTGAACTCGAAACTGATGCTGAGATTCAGCTACAGAGTATGATCACCTTAGCTTCCTTGACTCGCCATCCTCGCTTGTACTGCTGTGTTGTCGGTACGCATCAGTTGCAGTTGATTGGTGTTTGGGGCAAGCTGTTGACGCAGCGTTGACCGTGACCGAAGAGCGGGGTAGCCCAAGCGAGGGGCGGGCATCCGCCAAGATAGCTACCCAACCACCCCACGGTGCCACTAAACTCGACAACATTATTTTGCTGATATGGATGACATTTAGGTCACATTGGTATCAACTCGGGGGTGTAGCTCAGGGGTAGAGCGCTCGCTTTGCATGCGAGAGGCCACGTGTTCGATTCATGTCTCCTCCATTCTTCTTTTGCTCTTCCGGGACTCGATGTCCATAATTCGGCTCCGTTGTTGTTTTTCGGGTCGAGTTTTGCTGGGTTTCCATCGGTGGCGAAATTTCCCATCTTCCCCGCTTTTTGGTGGCCCCGACCGTGAGCATCTCTTTCACAACTCACCAAACAAACCTCCCGAAACACCGATTGCAAACCTCGACAGCTTTCCGGCTTTCTTTTCGCTCGGTTCACTCTCTGGGCTTCGATTTGCTACTTTCAGACACTGGCACGGTAAACTGACGAAATACGGTGTTTGGGCTCCTCGGCAGGATGTGCGACAAATTCAGCATGACGACCTTTGAACGGACAAACGGCATAGCCCTCGAGCATGGTACTCCGACTCCGGCGACCTGAGCCTTTTTGTAGGATAATCAAATACAACCCGATGAATATTAATCGGCCTCAGACATCCCCAAGGCGGACATTTTTTCGGCTGATGACGAAAACTACGGTCGGCACCAAGAGAGGCTCGTGATGCTAAGCGACATCTATCACCAACTGGGTTAACGAGCTTCGGGTGTTGCTTGGGAAATCAGGCTATGTAGCTGTGGATAATTGGATGGTTATGATGGAGACGAAAGGTGAGTAACTCTATGGATGGGTGGATTGGTGGGGGTGTGTGCACTGCTGACGATGAATATGGAAACAGGTTGTGGCTGAGTAGGACGATAATACGGAACATTGGGCCTTTGCAGGCATCTTGAACATGCAAGAACCGATAACAGCCTCCCGAAAGTCGCAATGAGCAGTAGCTTGTTCTGTACACGAGTATCGGATTCCAGCTTGGTATCTCGGCCCATTGCACTACTAGCCTACGCGCCAGATTCGCTGTGTGATCAGGGGCATCCGACGGAAAAGAATGTCGCCCGACACCAAGATTCCGAGTCATCACTGGTTCGACCCAGTCAACATTTCAAGCCACGAATCATTAGTTAGCACAACAAGGAAGCTGGGTCAAGATGAGCGAACTGTTTGTCTTTACCCGAATTGTTATCGCTCGCCCGAGGATGATTGCTTCAATGGGAGCACCTCTGCTCAACTGGCGTTTGCTCGGAGTTGGGTCATCTTGAACACCCTCGCCAAACGCTACATAAGGAGGCCAAGAGAGATGCGCTCTTCCTCCATCGACCTTTCCCTTGCAACTGCACACTCATACGAAACATCGACCAAGAAACTCGGCCGGTGATCCATGACGGCCAAGATCGAAACCCTTGCGGAAGGTTCTGAAGGGGCGAAGGAGGAAGCCAGGCTCGAAGATTCAACAAAGGCGGATGCTACAAATCCTACACCAGATGCTGACAACTCTCTGCATTCTTCGACTGCATCAGATCTTGTTTTGTCTCAGTCATCATCTACTGCACCTTCAAAGGATGAAGGTGAAACTTTGAATAAGGATGATAAGGGTCAGAAGCGCGAAGAGGAGGTTGCGGAAGTTAAAGTGGGTGCTTCAATGGGACATCACTGCCAGTGGCAAACGCTCTTTCAGCAGCAGCAGACGCTCTTTCATCAGTATCAGGTGCTCTTTCAGCAACATCAGGGCTTCTTCCAGCAACAACAAGCGTCCCTTCAGCAACAGCAGGCGCAGGCATCTCGAATGGGCTCATACTCACAATCCTCCGAGAAAGCGAGTATCCCTCGGTTCCAATATCCAGCGGATATCGGTCGTACGGAGCAGTCGCTCACTCCATTTTATGGCGGTGGGTACCCTGAATCACAAACCGTAGCCGCAGCTGGAGCACCACCGCATTTCGACATTATTGAACAACCGAATCCTGACAATTACGGTGGAAGACCGGCAGACGAGACCCTGGGACCTCATATAGAACCCGAGGAGGCCCGCCTATTTGCAGACCGGGCGTTGATTCCGCTCCTGGCTGCTAACCTTCCCACGAGGGTCTCCACTCTACCCGTGGGTCCAGACTTGCCTCAGCCAGAGGAACCCCAGTCCTCTCTAGGTTCAGGCCCGAGCTGTAACTGGAGAAATCCATTGAGTGGACTTAAGGCTCTTCTTTGGCGTCATTAAGAAGGATTCTGCTGGCTGCTGCCATCCTGATCAATATCCGTTAAGTATCTAGTACAAGCTCTTAGGTCTCGAATGTTGGATCCGAAGTACATCTTTGCTTATCGTTGGAGGACTTGGGATGGGTTGGTTATCTTTTTGGTTTTGCTCCATTTCTCGTTAATTGTGTGTTTTACTGTCGGATGCATGAATGGACATTCGAATCTAGCGTACTATGACTTTGCGGTTTCGGTTTCAGCATTCGTTGATGCCCTGATCAGCCAGCTGGTCGTTCAATGTGGTTGGGTTTTCGCGTTTCTGGTACGTATCGTTACGTACATTGTACATACCTCCTTTACATGTGCCCCTTTCCTAACTACTAGTCACAATGGGCTCATCATCAGTATTATGGCTAATCAACTCATTCCCATACCTTCGGAGCTAACGCTCCTCAACCGATGACTAATCCACCAACGCGACGAAGACTGGGATTGAGGCTATCCCATACCCATTCACGTAGAATCTGGCATCAAGCCGAGAACTTCAGGTGACCTGATGTGGCTACCCGCCCTGGGTAGTAGACACCTCTTGGCAGCTACCCACACTGCACCTGGCTTGGCAAGACTGCCCGTGATTCCGACCCCGCACCTCGATCGTGCCTTCCCGGGCCATCTCCGCAGCAATCACTCGAAACCTCAACGCAAGCCATCACCTTCGTATCACCAGCCGTCTCTGCTTTCTTTCCCTCTAGCGACTCCAATCGTGGCGTTGTGTCGTATTGCTCTTCTTGACGACCGACAACTTCGACGCGATAGCCTATCGAATCCCTGCAATTTCGACTCGTTTGCTCGACGTGACGGTTCACGCTGTCAACACCATCGCCTCTGGTTTAGCCCGACTCATGAGAGTGTCGATGAGGAAGTCACACCTTTGCAAACTGGCCGCAAGTTACGGTTGATACATTCAAATATGCCCATCATCATTCCTGTCGGTCGACCGATTGTTTTGTTTGATTCTGGAATGGGAGCATGCAACCGTCGGACGGCAATTGGGAACAAGTATGTGTACCTCTGTCATATTCTGACAGGTGGATGGATGCTTTCGACAGTGCTAACAACCCCCCTCAGTACTTTTAAGGAACACAGTGTGGCATGCATCGCGAGTTCAACATGAGCGCCACCTCAGTATGGTATTCAAAACTACAACGACCGGTCTGTCAAGGTTCAACATGACGTCGGCAAAGTAACCGGACGACATGCACCCTACGAGGTATTCTGTCGGCGGATTTGCTTCGGTCATCTTGCGACTTGCTTCAATTCTTGTCAGATTTTACAGCTGGCCGACTTGACGGGCGGGGTGGAACCGATACTATTTAACTCGACGAACTGTACCGGACGGTCTCCAAATTACAAAGTTCCTTCAACATCGAAACGTTATCGAAACTAAAGAAGAAACAGCCTCATCACTTTCGATTCACCCATCCATCAGTAGCTATGGACCTGGTCGACAAATCGAAATCTTCAGACGAGACAACCACAATGGAGCAACCGCAGCCGAAGTCAGTGGAACTCTCAGCGCCGGCAAAAGGGCTACCACGTATTGAGAATGCCACCCCAGATAAGACTCCGGATTTGGAGGAAAAGGAGTATGAGCCTGAGAGTCGGTCTTCTCATGGCCAGGGACAAGAGGATCACCTTCATACGAGTACCGATCCTCAGGACTTTAAGGATTGGCAACAAGAACCTGAGTAGGTCTCAGCGCTCCCTTCTCTGCCGATTTCTAACATTGTTCTTCCAGAACATATGGCAGTGGCGGTCGAACTGGCATGGAATCGAAGCCACTTTCTTTTCCCAATCGCGAATCTGACGAGTACGATGACAATTCTGTCACTCCGACTGCCGACCAATCAGCACACTCTAAGCCCGACGGACCACCATCCCACCGTTACGGTCATTTGAATCCATACATTTACAAACAGAGCTCTTCAGCTTATCACAATCGTCCCGCGAAGTCTGAGAATGGCGCTAGATATCCTCCGTCCAATTTCTCCCCGTCACTGGCAGCTCGAAGTAGTTCCCAGGTGCCATACCAAACTAGCACTCGGTGAGTCCTGATAATGTGCAACATCATTGGCCTGTGCATTTGTCTAACGGATATGCTTAGCTCTCACACCTTTCCTGTTCCTCCCAGTTCCGTTTACGCCCCCCCACCACCTCGTCTTAGCCGGGATGTCTCCGATAAGACCGAAAGAAGGCAGACGGACGATTATCTCCCAGAGGAGCAGTCATATGGACGCGGGCGCGCCTTCTCACTGGCAGAATCACAGGCCTACATGCAAAGCTTGCAAAGGTTGCCGACCAGCGCTGGCCCTGTTCGAGAACAAGATGTTCAAGCAAATCAACCCGTTCGATACTACACCGTACCATCTTTGAATTCGAATCAACCCGTTCGATATCCAACGCGGCCCGGGGTTCAATCATTCCCTGTCACGAGGCATGAGCAAGGCTATGCTCCTAGTCAGCGGACACATCTATGGAACCAGTATCCACCAGGAGAAGCCTTCTCAGTGCAGTCTCAACCCATCTGGCAGTCTACACCCTCTAGCTCTGTCAGAACTGGCGGCGATCATGCCACTGTTTATGAGATCGGACCATCTGCAGAACGCCGAAACGCAAATAGAGGGGGCCCAGCTCAAAGCCGCAACTTCCCTTCTTCGGAAGATTCACAGCCAGGTCTAGCAACGTTACAAGACAGTCTCTCCCGAGATTTCCGCATGAGCTCTCAACCTCCTCCGCCACTCTCCCAGTTTGGATCTGGGCCAGGAACGAATGGGCTTTCAATTCGACCGCCTGACCAGAATCAACTGCCACCAGAATATCAACTACGGCGGCTTCCATCTTCCGAGGAAATTGTTTACGAATCACCATCAGATTATCAATCAGAGAAGTCATCGAACCGCGCCACCTCACATACTACATCCTCGTTTGCGAGGCATTCTCTATACGACTCCACGTTGTATGCACACCATCCACAGCCTAATTGTGGATGCAAGCATAGTTGTCCTCTAACCAGGGATCCAGGGATTCTGGTTGGAAAGGCGGCGGTTATGGATGAACAATCCATTACCAAGGAGGTGGAACATGAACAAGCAAAAATAGTGCATTCAACTGGAGTGCAGACGGAACCATCCAGCCGGGATAGTTCAAACCCTCCAATCGGCCAGATCTTAGCCAGCGCGAAGCCTTCGTTTATTGCCAGTATATATCGGAGCTTGAAGAAGTGTCCTGCAACCGCGCTTAGTGCGTTTACTGGTCTTGGGCCTCGATCGCGATCGGTGGGTACTGAATAAAGCTACAGTGTTACTACTTAGGTAGTTGTGGATTTTCCTTTTGCATTTCTTGGGATTGCTCTGATTTCATTAGTTAGGACTTGAGTTTTGTCAACCAGATGGTTGGTGCACGAGTGTATTTTATTTGCTGAGAGTTTGGAGCACAGTTTTTGTTTGAAGCTCTCCTCGAGAGTTACGTGGCTTGGCTTAACGCAGCCTGAAGCGCAATTTGTATTTATTTTATGGCCAGAATCATGAACTTCATTGAAAATATTGATATCCGAATTATGATGTGGCAACGAAACTCAAAGAGATCGCTATTCAGTTTAGATCAGCATCTTCTACACGAATTTCGAGCTCCACTGGTGGAACTGGACCTGCAGAGGCGGTTTGGCAAGCCGTTGCCGGGATGATTGTCTTGGCGGATACCCCACCAAAGTTTCGCGACCCGCCTCAAGACACCAACGCCCTCACCAACAACCTCCGTCATCTCTTATCAAACACCATTCAAAGCATAGCAACTTGCCATTCTCGAACCGAATCCGGACTGGGGACTCTAAGCGATACTTTCTCAGCCTCTGCCGACAAGACTGTACCGTCAACTATGCTATTTTCGCTCTCTTCTCCCAAACAGCGACTTCTTCCGACTCCTTGCAGATCTCCTGCGATCTGGTCCTCTCTCAACTTTTCGCAACATTCTGAACTCTGTTTGACAGGTACGAGTTGCCTGAGCACAGCCAAGCGACATCAAAAACATCGCAATCGTTCGGGAAATTTCTGGTCGGAAGGTTGTCCACGATGGTCGAGCTCTTCCGAAGAGCTATAGGGGGAAATTGCCTGGTATGGTCCGTACACTTGGTTGACTTGACGAAGAGGGATGACAAAGGCTGATGAATAATTAGTAGAAAGCAAGATGCAGTTTATCACCCAAAGGCATACAACAGCTCTCGACCAAGATGCTCATCGAACCGAATCCAGTCTAACGTGTTGCTTGAACAGCAAGATGGGCAACCCCTTCTTCAGCTGGCATCCGAGAGATTTCATCTTGCCTTCCGCCTCAAGACACGACAACAGCCACAGCATTGCCAAATTCTTGATGTGGGAGCAAACCGTCACTCTGTCCGGATTCTGCTGGAATAAGGATGGCCACCTTGCAATCTCGAGGGCTGTTGGATGCTGGACGGAACCTGGATCATCTCGAATGCTCAGGGTTTGCTTTATTAGCTGCCAAAGTAAGCCTGAAAGCACAATTTGCTTCATTCCCATTCAACACCCACCTCTCGACAGAACGACAGAAAGTTTGCCCTAGCTTCTTAATATGGGATCGAAACACGCCCAATACTACTCGTTGCAATACACGCCTGAGATGGCAAGTGGACGTTTTGAGTTAGAAGGGGGACCCATACCGGTGGAGCTTCCTGCTGAACCGGTTACTCGGTCTGATGTGAATAACTCTCGGGATCCGGGTGTTTCCGGAGTTGGGGGCTCGAGTGCGCTTCGTACGCTCACGGAAATGGAGAAGGTGTCTCGAAATGAAATCCGTGGGTACGCTGGCCTTCAAGAAGTACTTCCGCAGGACTAGACGAAGTGGTTGAGCCGGACACTCATACACAACCTGACCATCCTCGGGCTCAGACTAGTCCCATTTTCGAAGTCTACATTCGGAAACCCAGTTCGGACTGCTCCTATGGCCAGTCTGAAGTACTGAGACATAAGATCCACGAAGAGATATTTACAATCCAGTTTTCGCAAAAGGGGGAATATGGGAAACAGGTTGCTTCTCTGTCACTTATTAGGAATCAAGATCCCCCTATGATATCCGTTTCTATGGGGCTGAACCACGATGCGAAAAACTGTCAGCGTCCATTCGACCTTTCACAATTTGGTGATTACTCACAAGACACCGGCTCCTTCCGTATCCTTGTAATCGTCGGGGATATTCTCAACTGGAATCCCGATCCTACAGAAGAGAGAGATCTTGAAGAGCTCAAAGAACAAGGTCTACTTGGTCAGCCGTTGGAGTTTTCAGCATCTGGTGTCAAGGCCCGTATTGTTTGGGATCCTGATAGCCGCCGTATGCTTTTTGAGGACGACAAGAAGTTCAGTGAGAATGTTAATATTGACCTGGATGTAGACCTTTCAGACGCAAATCGTGATATCAACCTGGGCAGAGACTGTGCGATCCCCAGTCCAAGATACCATCTTGCTTTCCTAGCAACTTTCACCTTCAGCAACGGTGGGATCTAAAGGAGAGGTATGTTCGTGTCAAGACTGAGCAACAGTGTCAACAGAGGGGGAGGAATCGCAGTAGGGCACTGGCAGCATCACACCGGTATGTCCGAGTCACGGCGACTGGAGGCCCCGGGCCGGTTGGATCTGACTCATCTGAGTCTGTTTCTCATTTTGTAGGAAGTGTCACTGGCGCTCAGCTTGCATGGTTAGTAGGGTGGCTGGAAGGTCAGCGCCGGCCCCGTTGGGCCCATGGGACTTTCAGGGCGGTTTGGGCTGTGTACATATGGTTTCTTTGGATTTCGGTGATGCTCGGACGTGCCTCACAGTTCTCTCTTTTTTGTAAATTCAGACTTCTGTAATCTAGTAATGTATCTTCAAGTTCCTTATTGTCTTCTTGCGTGTTGTACCCACTGGCATTGTAATAAATTATCGGTGCATGCAGCGCAGCTCCAGAAGACTAACCTCCGTCCCTGTAGCAGTCCATGAGCAGCACAGATTCCAGATGCCATGATGGTTCTAGTGATGTTGAATCTGACTCACAGCTTGTGAGCGTAGTCTAATCTTTGCTGGAGGATGTAGAAAGCTGGCCTTGGTTTTTGTCTCGCGAACTACAAGATTAGCGTACAACCCTTATATATATGTTTTGCCCTCAATCCTACATCAGTCGGGTATCGTGTAGTGGCTATCATTTGTGACTCTCATTGCAGAACTCACAAGACCCGGTTTCAATTCCCGGTATCCGAATTAGGCAATTGTTTTTTATTTCTCTTCCATCTCGCAGCTGCTTTGGGGAGAATATTTTTGCCGGTGACAAAGAATTTGGGTGATTGTACGGCTGGCGCATCAAAAAGTTGCATAAACTGTGTGAACTGTTCAGTGTCATGTCGAAAGCCCAGTCTCAACTGGGCATGTTAACAAGAGCGGCCAGGCTGAAGTACCAAGGTAGGTCAATTATTTAGATACTTAAGTTCAACGCTCCTCAATATCCTGAAGTCGTTTTGCTGGCTACCTGCAGGCCTTGCTAATCCTTAGACCGAACAAACTTGAAAAGGACCGCCCTGCAATGAGCTTCGCGCACCACTGGGAGGCGTCTATGCTTGGCATGGGCTACCTGGGTAGTCGTCTTGGCGGCGTTCTGCGCCCCGCAGAGCCTCACAGGACCTCACCGTGTGATCTTGTGGTCGTCATCTTTCTTGATCAACAACCTTCGTCACCACCACGAGCCTCGACGTCACCTATTTGCAGCCCATCGTTCTGAATCCATTCGATAAGTCACTCCGTCACTTTCTCGTATTCCTTCCAACCCTCGAGAAGATGCACGGAAATACGAATTTGCAATCGGTCGCAAGTTGAAATCACCAAATCCCGACCTGAGTTTGCTCAAAGATGCCCGACGACCAACTACACCATCACCAACTCCAATATTGGCAAACTGGCAGAGCCGTTCGCGATTCAGGCTATGGGTACTTGGAACCACTACACCTCAGTTCCACTTGTGTTGAGATGGAAATGCCGACGAGAGTAATATGTGAGGTACGTCTCTCTCGAGTGGCGTTTTTCGGGTGGGCAGCTTTTACTGACAATCTTGCGATGCAGGTTCGAAATGGCTCCATTTGGGGGACATCGCGAAATCACACGGACATCCAACAATCGCTCAGGTCAAGATGGGTGAAGGAGGGAACCATTCTACGGCGTTTGCTCTGGGCAAGGTCAACTCGTACGTCCTCGCTGGTGCTGGGTCGGTCATCTTGACCAGCCCGGACTCGGTGGATATGAGGGATGGGCTTTTCGGTCGATTGCTCACAGGTTCCTTTTACTCAACATACTCCTTCGCAACATCACCCTCATCACGAACCGACCGACACAACGAGAACGACTTTCGGAAAGACATACCGGACTACATTGCTTATTCGGCTATAAGCTTCTAGGGCACCTCTATTACTGGCGATGACGGACAAGAAACATTCGAGGGACTCAAAAGAGAGTTCCGGGAAAAGGCGGGGCAGAAAGGACAAGAAAGGACGGAGCGACTCAGAAGGGAGGTCCAGTAGGAAGCGGGAGGGGAAGGACAGGCAGCTGCGCCAAATGGAGCCCCGGAAAGAGCCTTCTAACACGGCAGAAAACATTTTCTCATATTCTCCTGACCCAGCACAGAGGTAAATCCCCGCCGGGCTTAATACTGCGTCAGTTCTGATGCTCAAATCGTTTATGATGGATTCTAACGTGTCCATAGACTGGTTTATCCCGCCACCCAAGGAGTACAAGCTGCGTTTAACCCAAATGTACCGCAATACCACTGGCGGGATTACTCTGCAGCTGCTGGTATGTCGAAGTCAGTCGGCTATGAAGGATTGTCTGAGATGTACGTACCTAACCAGCTCCCAGTTCGGAACATTAATCGGCTAACTTCTTTTTGTCTTTAGTGGGCCCGGGGTCAACATGGAAACCTCCCTTGGCCGTCGAAACGTGGCCATCTCGCCTGAGCCTGAATTCCGCCCTGCCCTTGCGCTGGATACTACACAAAGCCGACCGGTCGGCAGTGGCCTCAGGATTTTCACTGGTGGAAATCAGTTGCACAAAACGAAGGAACAGATTTCGAGCTCTCCAGTGTCACCTATTGCTGCTGTACAAGTACATGAACTCCAGCGGGAGGTGAGAGTACTGCCACCTCAGCTTGAATTTATGGGTTTCCGGGATAATCTGGCCGGACATGCAAGGGATGCAAACACTGATGATCGTAAGGCTACCGTTGTTTATGATGCGGTCTCTGCGAACGAGCAGGTGGCACAGAAGCGGCAAGCCCAAGTGGCATCCCGTCAAGAAGCCTCCGGGATAACCGACGAACGAGAGGACTATCCATCTCCAGACGATGACCTGAAAGGCGATTTTGACAGTCGAGCCTACATTTAAAGGATAAAAGAAGAAAGCTCGCAAACCTGCCAGGACGTCTCGAATCCGGAACTGACTGACGACTTTTACTCCTCATTTTCTCAAAAGAGTAATCAGTCGGTACATGCTACGCTTTTCCACAAAACGTCGCGTAAGCCGTCTCATCATTCTCAGGGCCACAAGGCCACTCAAGTTCTTCGGCATGCGGAATGTTGCGCTGGGAGATTGTACAGGAGGATCAAATGGGCATGGAAAGTTCTGTCTCAGTCGCTGCCGAGGGACCAAATGCTGTGGTTGGGCTCCTAGGAAACATCACTACGGGCCCGCTTTCTGTTTTATGCTAGGTGTAAATAGTTGCTAATCAACCTTGTTATTCCTTCCGTGTTCATAGTGCATTTTCTTTTCGTATTGTAGCATGTAGTGCACTCCGAGATGCACGGTTCAACTCTTGTGTGTCGTTATTCGACCCATCATGCGCAATAGTTTGCTAGGCAAGTGTCAAATTTGGCAAGCCCGCCTGTAGTCTTTTAACTTCACCACTCGTGTTTGCAACCCGGACCATAAAATAATCGTCTCGTTGCCCCTCTACTTAAAGTGGAATGCGAACTGCTGAATTATCCATCCACTGGGTCCTGTGGGGTGCTTCCCCCTGGGGTCGGTCTGGGAACTGTGGTCCGTGCGCTATGGCCCCCCCCCGACAGCCCCCCTTCTTGCACTCGCAAACACGACAACAACACCATAACATCATCACAAAACCAAAACTCCGTCGGCTTCTGCTTTCGCCCTTCTACTTTTGTTCCGATTGCTTCACCTTTATGATACCTGAGCCAATATCGCCCGTTACTTCCAAACCCACGATGACAGTTTAAGACACTCAACCCCGCTTTCCTCCGAGTCGTCTAACCAAGTTTGCGGACAAAAGCTTCGACCTCAGAGCCACTCAAGGAAAGGTCCAGCTTCGATAGCATCAATCCTATGAGACACGACTCGGGACGTGATCCTCTTCCGATTCCGCTCGACAACGAAGCCGCCACCATCGGCAAACGATCCTCGCCTCCACCTTGCCGGCCGGTTCCAAGCGAGTCTTACCCACATTCGACCATCGCGCAGGGTCCAAGAGCCTGGATAATCTCGGAAGTTGCTGTGGAAATCGCTGGCTTTTGAAGGAGACTGGCAGGCAGGTGGGCTTTAACATGGAACGATCGGGATTGCGGGTGGTATCACAAGGTCAGTTCAGCCTCTCGGAAGTGGGCCTCGTGTGTGTGGCAGGCAAGTGCTGACTACGTGGTGCTATTAGGATGGGTTCTCGGTCCCTCTCAACACAGCTGGGGTTTCGACTAGGAGTCTGCCTTGATTTCACTGTTTCGGTCACGTTCTCGGATGCACAAGTACAGATATGGACGCTGGGTGTGGTGGAAGATGCTAAGTCGGTCGGCTTGCTCAACTTGGGATTTGCGACAGGTTGCCGTCGTTGTGATGGAATCGTCATCTTGACAGGATTGTCCCTGCTCATCGGAAACAACATTTGTCAAAGCCGATTGAGTGTATTGCTGTCAACCACCAGACAATGATAGCAAACAGAAAAGGGCACCTTAGTTTCGCAAAGGGAACCTCGACCATGACCATGGCTTTGTTGATCTAGCAGTGTTGTTTTGAACCTTCCAAGATGGATGATGGATGGAGTTGGCATTCGTCGCCTATTTGAGACAGGACTCGTGGTGAACAACGTCGCCAGCACAAATGGGCAGCTTGAGAGATTGTAGAGGTAGCTAACAATGGTTTAGGTTATTTTTCATCGCCAGACTTCTCCTTTGCATCCGATCAACACCCCAACAGCAACAAGACATCTCGCCAGTTGATTTATCTCGAAACCAAAATGAGCAACGGCTACGGCAGATACGGTCCCAGAAGGACAGAGGAACGAGAGGAATATGGATCTACTTTCTCAATAGTAGGTTCAAGTTCGGTAGCATACGGCACTCATCAGCAGTCTACAATACCGTTCGTAGGAACCTGTACCAAACATGCTGAGTTTGTGCTGACTTCGAGATGCAGATTGGCAATGCCTGAACCTTCGGCTTTTAATGCTAACGAGGATATGGTTCACCCCGGGACGAATCTGCCACACTGGAGTTGTGACTCGGATGTTTTCTCCCAAACTTACCAGCGAGAGTTGCACTACCAATCTGAGAGTACTCATCACGAGGATCACCAGCGCCAGAGTGTGCTTGCCCATCAGTACCAAGCCTTCAGCAAACAGACTGGAGGTTATACACACGAAAGTCACTCCCTTCGTCACCAGTCTTGGAGTCATGATCAGCAGGGCCGATACTCACGTCCACCGCCTATACCAGATCGAAAACCCGCGGTACCACAAAAAATACCACTATCACCACCATCTGCACCACCTCCACAATCATTACAGCCACTTCAGCCTCCATCGCCTCTAACACTTTCATGGCATCCTACAGCCCATCGTTTTCAGCATGAAAACCAGCCCGAAAATACTGCTTCTGCCACATCGTAAGTTCATCAGTCTCTCTCACATTAGAACACAAACTAAACATGTGGAAAGGGCACCGGATCCGGATCACAAAGGGTCGAATTCCTCCGTATGGGACATGAGCACAGGTTACAAAGTTCGGAAATCTGGCGCCACTTCTCGACCTGGTGCAAATGTGTCGGCTGTACCTTGGCCGATTCATGATGGCACGAGAAATCAGCAGAATCTCAACTCTTACCACCCTCAATTCCCCCAGAAATCGTATTTACAAATATCAGAGCTTGATTCTTCGGAGCCTGCGGCCACCGAACTAGCCGATACATCCAGGTTTATGCGTACCGGGTTACCCACTGAGCTGGTTGAGTTAGAAGATACTTCTACAAACTATGGAAAGGCGAACCGTCAGGAGACCAACAGTGGACTTGTCGGCTTTGGGATGGCAGCTAATGAGGTTCCGAGTCCAAGCTCAGTCGCAAATCAAGATCCCTCGTGCTTGCACTCAACAGTACATAAAATGACACTGGCACCAATGAAACCAAGTGGTGAGAGCAGGAAGAGGACTTGGAGAAGCGAGGATGCTGTCGCTGACGCATCTCAGAATTTTGGAGAGGGGCGCTTCCGTCATGGAGTTTCGAAAGGTAAAGCATTTGGTCGGAGGGTTAAGCAGAAACTTGATGAAAAAGGATTGAAGTTGCGGGATTAGGTCTGGTTTGGTAGAGGTGCTATATTCTCGGTTTTTCTGTTAGTGTATCGGTACCGCGGTAGAGTTCCCAAGAATTTGGAGTATGAAGGGTCAGTATTTTTAATTCAATAGCATCATGCATCATTTGACCAATAGGGATAGTTTGTAGGTCAATCAGATATCGGCTAGTTTCGTCTTAGCAGTGACCTTGGTTATTACACTACCTCTTAAGTTTAATCATCTCGTACGTCTATGGGTTCTCTCGTTGGAGCGAGTACCGGCTGCCTGGTGTCACGAGGTTAGGCTGCCTGGTGCTGGGTCTTCGACGCCTGGGTAGCAGGCTTGGCAAAGTGGTCCGTCCACCCAGCAGCAGCCCCGCTCTTTGTGCCTGCCGCTACTCGAAACTCATCGACCTTCATCTTTCCATACATTCCACAAGCATTTCCATTTTTCTTCTTCGTTCGTCCCCTAGCAAAATTGGGCATAATTGCCATCGATTTCGTTATAGGCTTTCCCTCGATCATCTTGAACTCGCAATCGCAACCCCACTTTCGCTCGTTTGCTCAACTGGACCTCAACTTTATCAATCGCCAGTTTGGCCAGCAGGAGCATGCCTTCTCCGACAATGACACTCGAAAGCGACAAACCCGGTTTCAGCATCCGATAATACTCTCGGTCATCATTCATCGGCCCAGCTATCGCTTCTCGGTCCGACCGGCCCGAAGCCAACCAGATTCGATTGGAGATTTTGCACTGCTCTAGAGGGCTATAGGGTCGGAAGTTGCTTGTGCCGACTGGATCTCGCAGAGCACGGAGACTAGGATGGAAGATGGAGAGTGGCGCAAGGTGAGGTGGAGGCTTTGGGAGGTTGCAAGTGGAAGATGCGCTCGCTGACTGGATAGCAAGCAAGCGGGGCACCATCGATCAATTAGGTCAGCCCTGATTGGAGACTTTCACAAGACATGCATCAGAAGAACAAGAATTGGCTGTCGTGCCTGGCTCGACTACTCGCAGTTGTTGGACATATCTTAGTCAAGATGGGATTGGGAGGATGCTGTTGGTTTCGTCAAGCTCGATTAGGCCAACTTGCGGGTTGCTCTTTTGCTGTCAGCTTCAAGGAAGGATCTCCTGTCGTGGAGGATTTAGAAAGAACCCGCGATCGGCCGCCCTCCAGCTCAGTAGCAATCGCCATATCGGTTGCAATGGCACACTATTTTGCAGCTACGTACAAGCTCGACAGGCAAGTTCAGTTCGAGAAAGGGTGGAACTTCGAGACAGTTCACCTCCAACTCCGGCATCAGGAGCGGTCCGGAGCTACCACATAGCAACGGAACAGTCGTTTACCAGGCAGCCAGGCTGGATTCAAGATGGATTCTCTGGGCTCGATGACATGGACGAGGGCAAAGCAAGTTGTGGTTCTTGCATGAAGCAGCTACAGGTGGAGAGGCTTGATCATCTTGAGATATAGCTTGCCGGTGTTTGGGCGGGTATAGCGGATATGAGAGATGGAACAGCTCAAGACTTTTCATCCTCTTTTACCCTTCCGAGTCACAGTTTGCTAGGTTCGGCGCAGAAGAACACGAATCGCAGGAAGCATCAACCGCCATTTTCCAAGGATCCTCATCCCTCCAACTGTCTTATCCCTCAAGCTCGTCATGAATCCTTACGAAACCGGCCATGGAGCTTCAAACACCGGCCACCATCAGCAGACCCTGCTGCCCGCAAAAGGTACCTTTCATACGGGCTACAACGATTCGGATCTTCCCATCAACCCTGAAGGGCAGCGTGCCATTCACGAAGAATTGTACGGTACGAGTAAGCCAGACCGCCAGACGATGACGGTTGGGGACGGTTTCGTTTTGCGAAGCAATCAACCCTCAAGTCACTTCAGTTCTAATCTGCCCAACGAACCACAAGGGTTTCCTCAGAATCCTACACAAGGGCACGACAGAAACTCAGATCCACACTGCCAACAGGATATTGTTTCTCAAGATGCAATAGTGGCTCCGGTATCTACTTGCTACAAACCATATCGAAGGAAGCAGCCGTCAGCTCGACCGGTAGCTCAAAACGTCACTCAGCATCAACAAATGGGAAGTTCTCTTTCGCGTCCACAAGACAAGGCATATTCTCTGAAGCAACAGCAGAGCCAGCCCAATCCCTGCAGGCGCAGGGTGGAGCCTGAAAATGCAAATATACGTCTGAGTGGGACGCTCAACGGTCCGTTCACTACTTACGCCTTCGATTCCGGATCATCATACGATTCGATTCGCTCAACCGATCAGAGAACACGGGGGAATAAGCGAGCTTCGGATAGTGGCTTGGATCAAGGCAGCCCCTACAGAAAGCATCACTCACAGTACGAAGCTGCCCAGTGAGTATCCTTCGTTCTCGCAGTATTTCAAGTCTAACCAGATCTTAGGGATCTCGATCGAAAGAACTCCGAAAAGAAAGCAAAGCGGTACCCAGGATTGGAACCATTGTATAGAAATGAGTTTAAGCTATCCCTACTAGGCATCACGATCACGACTGCTAGCGTACCCCGTATTCGTGACTTTCAAGTTGCATACCACGCGGGCCCGCTTGGTCTCCAATTACGTTTTTGTAACAGATGGAGCTTGATAGACAGTGCTCCGCGGCCGGATGACTGGTCACGCTTCGACCGACCCTCGGTTGGATGGGAAGATCTTGATAGTAAAGGAGATTCTAAAACATTTGTTGTCTGTTTCAGCAACCTCTCGCAACAGCAGTGTCAGAATTATATCGAAACTAACGACGCTCGAGCTCGATTATACGATTCGGATAATTCAAAAGATTGGACATGTGAAGTTGCAGATTGGTGTACCATCAAAACCTATAACCGGCCAGCTCCGATAATAGGTCTACGATGGCAAGAGCAGAGAGATCCAAAATCGATAGGAGAGCTCGAAATATTTCCTTGCTTCGGAATACTAGGCCAGAAAGACGTTGGCCTTCACCAGCTGGATTGCATACGCATCGCAGATTATGCGAAGACATTCCTTATCTTCCTTATTGTTCGGCATGGTGGCATTTGCGAGGCTGGGCAAGCAGAACGACTATGTGCAGAGGAACTTGATGGCCAACCACCGCATGAGCCGGTGATTTCCAGCTCACAGTTCGGTGTTCCGAGCCCGCCACGGACTCCACTTCCCAAGAGCTCTGTCTCCGCGCCGACATTGGATCCAGGTTATGCGTTTCCTTCCCCTGAACAAGGCGAAACTTTGCAGTACACGGCCCAGCCAACAGAAGAGATTTACACCGATACCGGCCAGAATGGACCCGCCATTCACATCGTACCCTCCGACGGATTTCACGCTCGTCCCCAAACAATTCAGTCTCTTGGCCCGGAGAAACACACTTTCAACCTGACTGTCACACAGGCCGACGGTGTTTTGAATGCGGAAGTGTTTCCGGCAAGCTTAAGGTCGATTCCTGATCCTGACTCTGACGAGAGAACTACTGGAACGCTTCGCACCTACCCACACTCGTCAGCCGCAGTTTCACCACTTTCAGGAACACCTATTTTGCATCACTTAGATGGGAATCGCAGCGCAGTTTCGATCCTGGATCTACCTGATCCATCCAGATCGAAAGGCGAGGTTACTTCGAGTAATTCAGGATCGAGAAAACTTGAACTTCCTTATCCTGATAGTGGGCAGCCCGTAACAATTCGCAGCCAGAAGTATGGAGAAGCAACGGTGCTGCCACCGTGGATGGAGTCATCTCGATCTTTGATGGAATATGACAGGACTGGTAAACAGTCCAGGGTACCACTTCAACAGACGACAGTACTACATCCTCTTCGAGTGCGGTCTGACGGTTAGTTTTGATTTCCCTAGCTGAATAAAGTCAGGCTGGATAGGAGGGACTTTAGCATGCTGACACGATGTAGATTATGAGTTTGATCCTGCCACTTGCGGTAAACCAGGGCGTCACGCTTGCACTATTCTGTAATCAGAGGCGAGGATACTTATTGGTGATGCTTTTGTAGTCTGAGGAGGCGGAAGATCGTTCTGCTGGGTAGAACTCTGCTGAAGGGCTTTTTGACGCTTGGTGGCGTTTGTGTTATTGGAACCTTCGAACTATTGTTGTTTTCCCTCATTGTAAGTCCGTCGGGTATAGTGTAGTGGCTATCATTTGTGACTCTCACTCTCAGCAAGAACTCACAAGACCCGGGTTCGATTCCCGGTATCCGAAGAGGTCCTCCTTTTAGCCGTAGTTGTTTTGTAAATCAAGTCGCTGTCAGTCGTTTGGGTGTTGTCTACAACGGCAAGGATAGACACCCAACGAGTGCGAGAAACGAGTGCGAGAAGTAGACCCGAAAGGAAAGTACTTGACACCAAGTTACCTGAAAAAGGTGGTAGCTGGCGTGAGTTTAAGCAGAGGTTTTGATAAAAACACCCCTCGAGCTTTCAACACTCACAACATTGCAAGTGGACTGCGACCTTGTGTGCACCCCGGACCGTGCGGCTCAAAACTGAGCTGTGAGACAAGACCAAAACTCTTAACAAATACCCCATCGGTCCACCCGCAGCATGTGCTCGTTCATGAACGTTCAACTGTGAGCAAATTTGTAACGTTCACTGGCACAATCATCGGGTATAGTGTAGTGGCTATCATTTGTGACTCTCATATTAGGATCTCACAAGACCCGGGTTCAATTCCCGGTATCCGAAGAAGTTTCTTTTGTAAAGCAGTTTTTATTTATTTTTAGTCGGAATCGTTCTGAAGATAGTAAGGAAACTAATCATCAAATCTTGAGAAATTGTGCTGCCTTGAAACCTCTCAATAAGCTTCGATGGTCCAACGGTAGGATAATTGCCTTCCAAGCGATTGGCCCGGGCTCGACTCCCGGTCGATGCACAAACCTTTTGCCGTTTCCTAGTCGGACTTCATTTTTCTTTGTCTACCTAGAAGCATCGTCACAGTATTGGGAGCAGCTTCTGGCCTTCACTCGGTATCAATATGCAATGCGTGACCGTGACAGTTTGTTTTTAAACCTTCACAGGCTCGAGCACTGGCAGTGGTTCTCAAAGCGAAACTAAGCTTCAAAGGCATCTAGCTAGGAATTTACTACACTTTTTCGTCCTCCAGCAATCCAATACTCTCGTTGTAACCAACCCCATCACCATCTAATGTTCTCTCCATTAATGCACTCATTGGTACCTGCTGCAACGTCTCCACCTTCCCTTTTGTATTCACCGTAACCTTCATCAGCACCTCAAACGGCCCATCCTTTGCCTTCTTGTTTACAGGCAAATTCCAGTTCCACACAACCCCATCACTCGCCAAACTAAACACGGCATTCTTATCCATTTGGCTCGCAACCTTCGACGCCTCATCATTGCAATGCCCATGATCCATCCTCCCAGTCATCATCGCCCAAATAATCGGAATGATGATCGCCAAAAAGACAATCACGCTCACCGAAATGCAAATGCAATCCCGTCTTGCACGACGTTGAACTTCGCCATGGCGTGGTGGCTCATAATCAACCGGCGATGGGCTCGAACGGGGACTGAGGCGGGTGGTGAAGGCATTTTTGATGTTCGAGAATGTCCGGGGAATGAATTTCCGAGCGCCGGGGCGACGAGATGGATTGTCGTTGTAGCGATATCCGTTGAATTCAGGGACCTCTTCGAATTGGTACTGGAATTCGGCGTAACGGGGTGGGGTGGAGCCGTCTGGATTCTTGGGAGCTGCGCCTGGAGCAGGGACGGTGTGGAAGCTGTGGCGCGGATTGGCGCTGGTGTTTGGGCGCGGTGGGGCGTCTTCGGTGTATGGACTTCCGGGGAGACTGCGGGAATGTTGGCCGCCGGGGGTTGGGCTGGGGTCTTGGAAGGGGTTGGTGGAGGTGTCAAAGTCGGTTTTGGCCTGGGGCTTCGACATTGTGAAAGAAAGTGCGGATATGCCGTGTATGGAACGAAGGTGATGGCCAGGCTAAGACACTACTGAGCTGAGCATGAGGGGAATGTGCTTCGCTGCTATGTCTTATTGCAAGGAGTAATCGGTGAGCGTCAAGAATAAGGTCATGATGATCAGACGACGTCACCGTTTCCGGGTGTCATAATTGATTCGGAGATACCCTTCAGATGCCTGTCGAAAGGTGACCGGATATTGTGCACGGTAAGCGGTACCAGAATCGAAAGAGTGAGCTCGAGTCCAGCACATTCGGCATGCCGATATATCAGCCTTAGTGGTCTAGTGGTATGATTCCTGCTTTGGGTTCGATTTCGGGATTTCGTATTCTGAAAGTCACACATGCAGGAGGTCCCCGGTCCAATCCCGGGCTGAGGCCAAGCGGATGCGTCTTGTTTTGTTCTGGAAAGGCGCAAATCCTTTTGCCATCTGGTTTGGATCAATCCAGCGTTCAAGTTCTTATTAGGCGGTCGAGACCGGCTCCGAGGGGAGGTTCCCTCAAAGCTTTCCATGGATACAACCAAATTCGATAAAAAGCCTTTCTCTGGGATGATTCAATTGTGACAAGTAACTGGCAATGGATTCAGGAATTATTTGGGAGGAAAATTGAATTTTTAAGTGGTTGGATGGATCTCGTCATCTCTAAATTTATTCCCTGCAATCTTTGACCCTAAGCCATTCTTCCCATAAACGTTATGACTCTAAACGACCCCGAGTGCCACCCAAAGCTTGTCGATACGCTCACTCCAGCAAAATCCTCCCAGCTATACCCTTCATCCCTTCGAATTCCATCCCCTCCATACCGGCCCCCCCAATCATCAGCTCCTGTTCCTGTTCCGTCAAAGGAAACACCGTATCTCCGTCGCTGGGCTCCCGTTCGTCAGTAGGGCCCGACGTCGAAGCCGAAAGCGTGAAATGGACAAAGACATAGAGCGCCAGCAGGATGGCAAGAAACAGAAAGATCTGATGCGGGTAAAGGCCCGTTTTCTTGCGACGTTCCTTCATCTGATGGCCATTGACCAGCTCATAGTCGAACTTCTCGTTGTTGCTGTCCCGAACATTGAGGTATTCCCAGCGGAAGTCCGGGTTCTCGCGGAGCGAGGTGGTGGAGGCCATGGTGCGGGATGCTGGGCGTTTGGTGCTTTCGGGGCCGGTGTGGAGGACGGTGAAGGCCATAGAGGTATTTGCTGGTGAGGTGGGAGCCTGGAAGCTTGGATAGTGGGAGGATGTGGTCGGATAGAGGAGAGGGATACGAAGGTGGGCTGTTTGTTGAATTGGGCGTGATTTCTTGGTGGAAGGTCGGGGAGCTTTACTGGTAGTTTCGTCATGATGACTGAGGAATTTGGGTCCGGCATTCATGGTAATCTTCGGAGACGGCTCCCGATCCCCGAGGTAAAAACAGGCGTCTGTCTGAATTGCAGATTCATGACGAAAGAAACAATGCACACTTTGGCCAACTCGGAATGTTGCTTGCAAGAACCCTTGTATAACTGCCTTAGTGGTCTAGTGGTATGATTCCTGCTTTGGGTCAGGGTACTCCCAGAGCTTCGATTCTCGATCTCGTTCGGGACCCGAACCATGCAGAAGGTCCCCGGGTCAATCCCGGGCTGAGGCCGAGCTTGATATATTTATTGTCATCTATAAGTATGTATATCGAAATTCCATGGATGTGATTTTTTTTGCCCTCCGCATAGACTCGGAGCTTTCGCCCATCGCGGATAAGTCCATTTATTTGTTCATGTTAAACCATCCATCTTTATCTAAGTTCTAGCTTAACTTCTTGGTCTGCCGGGAGTAGCCAACAGCTGGTACCATTCTGCCAATTAACAAGACAAAAAGAGAATGAGAATCGTAAAAGATTCCTTCGTCGAGGACAAGATTCGAACTTGCGCGCCCAAAGGCATCCGCTGGCTTATACAAGATAGCAGGCGAACGTGTTAACCACTCCACCACCTCGACTTCTATGTATCGGCATGCCGATTTCCATTATCGATCCAATAGTAACAAGAGTCAGACTCACCGCCGATCTCGTTTTCCAAAGCTCGGGCGCTATGAGAGTAGCTGTAATTCCATTTATCACTACTTGTGAAGATGAAAACATCAACCTTTAACATCACAGAGTTTATGTTTCAGTCTTTCTAAGTATTGGAAGTAATCGAACCATCGTGAGGCATCTTTGGAACCGAGGCGCCAAAAGAGAAAAGGAATACATTCGGATACCGGGAATTGAACCCGGGTCTTGCGAGCACATTCAGAGGAATGAGAGTCGCAAATGATAGCCACTACACTATACCCGATTGCATGCAAAAGTGTGGTTGTTTTAGGCTATCAGGCATTCACCAGAATCACAAACCAGTCTTAAAAGGTCGCCAACACGCCCGCTTCGGTTGTACCGAATTTTGGTACCGGATTGCAATGTGGAGAGATTTCTCATGAAAAGCGAAATTACTGTGCTTCAATGGGTAGATATGCAGACCGGATCGCCCCCGCAGAGCAACACTATCGGAAACAGGTGTCGACGCGAACGCTCAAATGGTATCTACCGTAGTCGAATTCAGGTTTGTAGAAACGCAGCAGAGTTTTGACTTCGGGCTGGTATAATATCCACTCCTTCCATGTTGGCCTTTTATATTGCAAAGGTTTCGGGGCCAGACCATCTGTCGTGTTGGATTGGAGCTCATAGTAACTGGCTGCTGCCAGTTGCACGCATTTCATTAAATTTCATCTACGGGCGAATGGTCTAGGCGGTATGACACCCCCTTAGCATGTCTAAGTTGGGGGAGGTCCGGGGTTCAACTCCCCGTTTGTCCATCTTTTTAGTTCCTATCCAAATCAACCCTTAGAATCCAGTTACTGGAGGTGTAATTCTAAGTTTTGCGATCCTTGGAGGGATGGAAATATATAATAGCTCAGGGACGGTTTATTGTAGAATGAATGAGATTGAGTGCTATACTTGGTGTTATCCTCCAGCTTCGAGCTCAATAGAGCGCATACTTTGTACCTGATTGCGCTTTGCAACATCACTCTTACTTGAGACTGAGATCCAGCCGTACGTAATCACCAGCCTTCCACTTCACTAGGAGACGGCCATCTATTTTTTGCGTTCTCGAAGCATCCGGTATCCTCTTCAGCCGCACGGTCGATTGCACAGCCTTGTCAAGAGTGACATCGAGCGGAAATGCTCCCCGTAACCCTAACCTGACACTAGCATCGCAAAGGGTTTAAGTGTGGAGGTGTCTGCCTTTCTGGCGACCCAACAACTTTCGTTTCTCGAAGCGAGCCTTCCTTCCTCTCCGAAACAACCCACGCCTAGAAAGTTCCACAAACAAAGTTACTAATATCATGCAGGTTTGAATATTTTTCTGTTACTTGTGCATGGGCTGATTAATCGTTATAGGAGAAGACTTTCGCATTCGACATATCTCTCACGCACCTACTTCTGAAAGTTTGGTTGTTTCCCATTATGCTGCGCCGATTCCAACGTCAGTTTAGGCACTGAGCCACACCTTTGGTTCAGTTCTCAATGCACGACATCACAGCCGACTTCAAACACAGTAGTCATATCGAAGATTCAGAGACATCGTCCATTCGAGATTCGGAAGCACGAATACCGGCGTCAAAGACAGAACAGACTTGACGTTGTTTAGGGTCTTTTTGCGGAGTCTCCGACCCCACGCCAGTCCTGCCAGGATCTCTCTCGGCAACCAGTTTGATGGATAGTTACGAGGTGGCTTTGTGAAACCAGCATTTCTTTCAAGAACGACCTTTTTCAAAGCTATTTCGGATTTGGCCTATTATTCTACATGATCATGGCTCGTCATGATGCTCGACCGTGCCTCCTGACTTTCCCCTCGAATGCACCATGGGCATCAGCGATGTATCACCTCTCGAATCTCCGGAAAACACGGAACCCGCGAGGTCGCAGTCCGGCGGACTTTATAGGGGGCACAAAGCACTTTACGTCTACACTATCTCATGCACAACTACCTGACATTCTCAGCCGCAACGTCAGGACTTCCCCTTGATGGAAGGTGGATCATATCAACCCGCAATTGCAACCGGCTTGGCCTCCATATCACACATGTCGGACTCCCCATAAGGCTCCATGTCATGTCAGAACCTTACACGAGTTTCACGCAACGCACGTTCTCAGGCTGCTTCCTGCTTCCAATTGGACGTCGTCTTGTCCAAATTAACACCATGCAGCCTTACATAACCTCCCACCACCGGTTACCTAAAGCCTCGTCCGACCCCACTCGACCACATAAGCCCCTAACCTCTTTTGGTTTTAGCCTTCTAATATTCGAGCAGAGCCGCGACGTCCCTGCTAGCTTCCCACTGGTTCCCCGAAGCCCGGCAAGGACTCATATTTAAGACTTCGCCGGGCTCAGGAAATTCGGTCTTCACCGCACGAAAGGCTACCGTCCGAACAAACAAGCTTTCCACCAACACCGCACCTGTACAGATGCACGATCATTCACCGCAGTATTACAGTGCCCCGACAACGTGAGTCTCGGATACTGCCGAACTTGACCGATTGTGCTAACTTGCAAAGTGGGTACTCGACCGACGTCTCGACTACTTGCTACGACCCTTTTTACGAAGCCTCAACAACACCCTTCGATCCCGCTCTTCTGGCAACTGCATTCTCTTCCTCACCAACGCCAAATCCTTACCCACCTTACGAACCATGGCAGCAACAACTCTCCGTCCCATCCGTCTCCTACGCAGCTTCGAACGCGTCCGGCTTTCACAGCGAAACGAGCAGCAACTACACACCCGCCCCTTCAGCGTCACCGCCGCCATTGATGGAAGCGATAATCGACCAAACAACCACATTCCCTATGGATCCCGCCTTTTTTCCATACACGACGACTAGTACAACTCAGATTCCGGTTCCGGGGTTCAGTGTATCCGTCTCAGTGCAGAATACGTTTCAAATGCCGACCGTGATGCCCTCAGCGCCCTACGACTACGCCCTACAAGATCCATATCTGCAACAACAACCCGAGTTCCCACCATACATTCCCTACGAGACACTACCATCCAACTCGACCCTCGCAGAACGACCCCCACCTTATTCTCACCACAGTGATGCCCGTGTCAGGAAGAAGCGGAAAGTCTTCAACAAGGTCGAACGAACAAAAGTCAATCAAATCCGCAGCATGCGAGCCTGCCTCAGATGCAGGGTAAACAAGCGCTCCGTAAGTCATACAATTTTCCCCCATACCATTCCCAAACATCAACTAACTCGTCTCCCAGTGTTCCGCCGACACCTCCTGCTCCGAATGTCTCTCCTTCATCAAGCGCGCAAACCTCCCGCTCTCCGCCCTAGCAACAATATGCTTCCGCCTGCGCCTAATCGACCTCCGCTTCCCGTCCCGTCCCACTCCACCCTCCGACATCGACACTTATCTCACCCTTCACTCCCACGTCACCGCCCAATATCTCTCTCTCGAACCCTCCATCCTCGACGTCCACGAAGCCCTCATAACCCTCTTCGAAGCCGGCCGTCTCACAGTCGCCGAAATCGGAAAACACTGCGCTCTCCGCACCACCCCCGGCCGAATGTCCCGCTCCAAGCTACCCACCGCTGGAACAAAACGGGTCGACCGTATCACCTTTACTCCCAAGAAGGTTCTCGACTTTTACACCGCCCTCGCACCGAAGAAACGGGGACAGCCGCTGCATAAACTGCCCAAGAAACCCCTCGTCAACCACCCCCGCCAACTCATCCCTGCGCTACTCAGCCTCATCACACTTCTCTTCACCCTCCCTCTCACCCCCTCTCGCGCCCGCAAGGCCGGTCCTTCACCGACGCAAACCGTCCTGGATACCCTCGAAACGCTCCTCCTGCAAGAAACGGACCGACTGCTAAACTCGCTCGTCCTTGCACCAAGTGAGGTTAAGAGGGAGTGGTTAGAGATATTGTGTGCTGCGCTGGAGGTGTGGGAGGTGCGGTTTGAGATTGGAAGGGCGGTGCGGAGGGGGGTAAGGTGGGGGGGTGGGGGAAGATGTCGTGGATGGGGAGAGGAGATGGAGGTGGAAGGGCTGCCTCTTGCTGGGCGGCCTTTCTGGAGATTGACGTGTTGATGTTTTGCCCGTAGAAGTAGTGGCCGGGGTGTGTATTGTATGAGCTGTAGATAGAGCGTAGCTCCGTAGAGATTGTTCTTCTCAGAGAGATAGAATGATACAAATCTTTTTGTAAAGCCAGTGATCCTTCCGTTAGCTGGGTGCTGTTGTCCTGATATGTATCTTTATCAACGGGCGAATGGTCTAGGCGGTATGACACCCCCTTAGCATGTTAAAGTGTATGGGGGAGGTCCGGGGTTCAACTCCCCGTTTGTCCAAAGCTTTTGTCAGTAGTTGGTCTGTGTTCATCTTCCACTTTATTACACACTTTACTCTGATGAATGCCAGAAAAAGACAGCCCGGCATCCCGATACATGATCGGGCGAATGGTCTAGGCGGTATGACACCCCCTTAGCACGGCAGTGTCACATGGGGGAGGTCCGGGGTTCAACTCCCCGTTTGTCCAGCCTTTTGTTGCTTATACAGAGCTGTGTTTTCCGCTTGCTTTGTTATGCCGAGAGCTATACCGAATTGCCGGCCAGTGTCTCAGATTCATCACCGGGCGAATGGTCTAGGAGGTATGACACCCCCTTAGCACAAGCAGTGCCGAATGGGGGAGGTCCGGGGTTCAACTCCCCGTTTGTCCATCCATCCTTTTGCCTCCCAATCAGTAAGTAGTTTCAACACGAGCCTCCGCTGCTCATCACGTACGAAAGATGTTGTTGATAATCATTGATAAAGCTTCAAATTTGCTGAGGACCTCCGGAGACGAAGTGGCCGGATTCTTTTGCATTTGTATCGGATTTTCAAGGCAAATTGGTCGTTGTCTACATGCGTAGATCTCAGGTATGACTGGCGAGATGGCTGATTGGTCTAAAGCGACAGATTCGAACGATGATTCTTCTGCTCACCTCCATTTAACGGGAACTCAACAATCTGTTATCCTCTGGATGCGCAGGTTCAAATCCTGCTCTCGTCGATATTTTTTTCTTTTGGCACCGTGAACCTATTCGCCGTCTACTCACTCGCAAGCCGGATTCAGAAAGAGTTGCGAAGCAAGCTTCACATGATCGGGCGAATGGTCTAGGCGGTATGACACCCCCTTAGCAACTAGTTCCGGAGCTGTTCGGTTCGGAATCTGAAGTTTGGGGGAGGTCCGGGGTTCAACTCCCCGTTTATTCAAAGCTTTTGCTGGTCGTGGTAGCTGCGCTATCTTGTTTTCACTTTTGCTCTCTCAAATGTAGTAAGGTAAGACAGAAAGCCAGAATTCATCATCGGGCGGATGGTGTAGGCGGTATGACACCCCTTTAGCAGCTGCATCCAGAGCGAATTGATTTTGAATACAAGAATTGTGGGAGGTCCGGGGTTCAACTCCCCGTTTGTCCATGCTTTTGTGCATCTCACGATGAAATTTCGGTATCGAGTGCTATGAAGCCTCCTGCTCAAAGGAATATTGTGCCGTTCTCTGCAGACGCATGTATTCTTTTCGTTTGACAAATCTGAGTTCTCCAACCATAAAACGGGACAGGAATAGTATTTATTCTGCTGACCAGAACTGAGAATCAACGAACGGGTAAATGATCTAGGTAGTATGGCACCCTCGGCGATTTGTAATTGAGTTGATTATATTCGGTCTTGAAACTTTCTGCGCAAAGAGAGAGGATCGAGGTTCGACTCCCTACGTAAGTAGATCTTGTCCATATTTTCGCCTCCAAGCTGGACCCCACCTGCAGCTACAGAGGCTCAGCTAATCTAAAGATGAAATTACAAAACGTGATTTGGATTCCAACAGTGCGCAATTGGTCTAGTGGTACGATTCCCGCTTAGGGTTGTATCTACCCTCAATCAATTTCTGAAGGTAGAAGGGCAACACATGCGGGAGGTCCCAGGTTCGAACCCTGGATTGCGCCTGCCATTCTTTTGTTTTCTCCAGAGCGGTCTAAGGCCTGACTATAACCTAACGTGGTTTGGCCATCCCATCAACAGGCGAGATGGCTGAGTGGTCTAAAGCGACAGATTAGAAATCTGTTGTCCTCTGGATGCGCAGGTTCAAATCCTGCTCTCGTCGACGGCTCTTCGTTGGATTTAAAGTTTAAGGCTCCCTTTTTGTTTTCCCTTGCGGCACGGACAAATGCACACGGTGGATAGAGTCGTAGCTAAGAAGTAGCAGAAGAGACTCTAGCTCTTCCAAAAATTTAAAACAGCAGACATATTGGTTGCTCGATCAACATGGGAGTGCATGTAAAGAGGGTAGCTTATTTTAATGCACGTAGAATGACTGATGGTGCCAGTGTCTTCTTTCCATTCTTTACTTAACCATGTAGTTCAAGGCCAATGCATACAGGAACGTTGCTAATTTGTGTCACAGTTTAGTAAAGTATGTGTCTTGGTCGTGAGCGAGCCTGGCCCTCAAAGACAATTTATACGTTGGGGCGTTCTTAAATGAATCGATTTGGTTCTAATGGGCCTTTGCGGTAAAAGATATTCCACTGACCGCCGGTTCGGTTCTTGTTCGGCGCCGCATAACTGCTGATCATCGTGCATCGTGGTCTCAAAAGTGATCTTTATTTGGCTTCATATATACGGCTATAGATAGAAGACAATACGGGATCTTGTCCGCTCTCCTATAGTCAATGAGTACTGTGGTGGGTGACAACATGGGAATCCTTGGTGCTGTATGTTAGCTTTTCGGACTGGAAATACTTATAGCGGGCTACTCAACTACCAGGCATATGTACCCTTTTCATGCTCTAAGTCACGAACTCGAGTATTCGCCTGAATACTTAGTTAAGTACTTAAGTCGACTTCAGAAGGCGATATGGGGTATGGAGTTGTGAAAACTGGATGCAAAAAAGCAGCCAACTCCCAATCATCGGGCAAATGGTCTAGGCGGTATGACATCCCCTTCGCATCCGAGTTATGCATGATTTCGAGGCAGGTATCACTGGCAGGTACAGCCGAGTGAAATGGGGAAGGTCCGGGGTTCAACTCCCCGTTCGTCCAGAGTCTTTTATGTGTGATTTGGTAACGCACTCTGCCTTTTATTTCTCTTGTATAATCATTGCCAGCCGTATAAGTCGTTTCTTACCAGATTCACATCAAGGCCGACTGGCGCAATGGTAGCGTATCAGTTTCCGGTACTGGGGGTTCTCGGTTCGAGTCCGGGGTCGGTCGAGGCAGTTGCTTCTCTTTTGTCCGGCTGAGCCATTCGCTTTATGCCTTTTGCTACCGTCGTAATTGAGGCGCAGACACATTACAGATTGTCACTAATAGCTTATAATATAAGGTCGGAATCGAATTTACTAAATCATTAAAACACTATGAGCAGGGCGAATGGTCTAGGCGGTATGACACCCCCTTAGCAAGCAAATGAAGTTGATTAGCTGAGGCTGGAAACGCTCATATGGGGGAGGTCCCGGGTTCAACTCCCGGTTTGTCCATAGCTTTTGGCATCCGGGATCGATGTTTTGTTAGCGGTCCGGTAGCGTATTTTTAATTCCGGGTCACCTCCATGATCTTGCTCACAACGATCGTAAAAGTTTTGGGATTTAGCTATCCATGTTCGGGCGAATGGTCTAGGCGGTATGACACCCCCTTAGCATGGTCTTGACCGGTTAACTTGGGGGAGGTCCGGGGTTCAACTCCCCGTTTGTCCACTTTTTATTTTACTACTCAAGGAAGTGCCCCGTGTAAGGAGGGATATACTTATCCACCGCCGTATCCATGGCCGTTCAGCGCTGCAGCCGTTCCACCCTCCACTTACCTTTTTAGTAAAGTCTTATGCAAACGATGCAGTGTGAATTGGTCAACATTGTCGTCTATTTTGGCCCTATAGCTATCTGCCTTTGATTGTTTTCTTCTCTCCCGCTCGCATGTTCTGACGCTGCTTTCTCTTAGCAGAACTCTTCACGCATTCCTCCCAGAATATAAAAGCAAGCATCCCTATAAACACTATTCCAATCACTACCATCAATATCATCAACACCGGCATTATAACAATGAAAACTGATTCCACTATCCCTTCGGCCCAACGGACACCGTATCCAAGAGCTACCATAACCGGTCGCGAAACGGGCCCCCATGTATCCAGGAACTCGGGGTCAAGGTAATCACCGGTTGTTAGTACTCGCTTCCGCGCGGCGTGATCCCGGTCCGGATCTCTCGTGGGATGGATGGTATTAGAGAGTCGCTCGGTTACTGTTACTGTTTTGGCTGCATGGACTGTGATGGTCTCCGGAATTGGCGTTTCGGCAGGGAGGGTGATGGTGAGGGTTGGAAGGGTGTATTGGGAAGAATGTATGGCGAGTACTTCCGAGACAATGGCTCTGATTTCGGAGACATTCGTAGTAGGGTAGCTGAGTACACTGTGTGACGGAGAACACTGGCATATAATTTCCGGCTTTGATGCCCCGGCTACTAGAAAGTGTAAGTTACTTCCGAGTGCAGTGCATCCTAGCAATTATAAGGTGGAAGCTTACCTGACGGGAACACATTGTAATATTGAGCATACTGCTGGGCAAGCATCAGGCGGCGAGTATGTAGCTAAGTTGGTGCCACTTAGATAAAAGTGGGCCCGAGGGGTGAACCTGGATTATTGAGAGTGAAGTTTGCAGTTGCTATCTGCCAGTGCAGTGTACTTTAAAGATTGTGCGGGTCGACCGGAAGTTCTCTCATACCAATGGACCCCGCTTTTGTAGTTCTGATGACAGTCTGCAATACCCAGCCGTAAAAGTCTGGACGGAGTTTCTTTACTCCGAGGATGGCGATTCCTTGCGAGGCCGTCACACGACGTCATACCGCCGGCCATGCCTATAAGACGCGGCATTAAAGAACTCGAACCCTCTATCGTTGGTGATTTGAATTGACACACTCATTTTTGCTGAGTGAGCCTCTTTTATTGTTTCGGAAGCATGTGAGCAAAGTGGATGGGCTTATTTTCGATATATACTGCTGTAAACCACATCCAGTTCAATATTCTCCTTGTGACGGGCTCTTGACAGAGGTGCATAAATACCCACCCGTTCGAGCTGCTTGCGCTCGAATTCATGCTCAGAACATCAACCGTATTTCATTGTCGAACGTACGCCTCGATCCCAGCCTCTGCACTACATGTCTTTTTTTTTGATACTTGTCTTTTGATTCAAGAGCCTAGATGCCGCCCCGAGGCTACTATCGTCCGCCTTCGCCAGATGTTGACTGGCAGAGCGTCAGAAGAGGGGAATAGGAGATAAAGAGGGAATTCAGAGAGAGGAGGGAAGCTGAAGCACGAAGAAACCAGGAACGTGCTGCTTGGCTGCAGGAGGAACGGGATCCGAACCATCGTGAAATGCTTGCCCAGAGGCGAGTTCACGAAGAGGCCGTTGACGAGAGAGCTAGAGAGCAGGCAGCCCGCGAACGTGCTGCACAGGCCGCTCGAATACTGGCCGATATGAAGCGGAGATAACTTGAAATAAGCACAGACCTATAAGTGCAGATAGGCAATCTGTAAAGTGCAATTGCAATTTTGCGAACACTTGCTTAACACGGGTTCAAGTTACAACCGATGTCAATCCACATCAGGAAGAAGTGGTGTTGTTGGCCGCAATCCACAACAAGCGAGGTGCTGTTTGGCAACATCCCAAGAACCTCGCTTGTTTCGCCAGAGAAAACGCTGTTTCCTACAGCGTTGTGGAGCACAAAATCATCTGTGGAGCGCAAAATCATGTGTTACGCACAGTGATTCTAGGTGTCTACAGCACTGACAATGGGCTTCGCAGATAATGAGGTTTGGCTCTGGCTATTTAGTAAATACTCAGGTAAAGATGCAAAGATCAATGCTTTTATTTGAAACTCAAGTACTGAGTACTTAACTATCTACTAAAACTACAGAATCTATACTAATAGAGCAGCTTGAAACTATTGCTTCGCAGGGCTTCAGCCGCTGGGGCTTTCGAATGAGGGTTCCGACTGGGGGTTCCGACTGGGGCTTCCGATACAGGGACTCGGACGCTAGAGCTTCCGATGCGGTGCTTGCGATGCGGTGCTTGCGATGCGGTGCTTCCGACTGGTGCTTTTAACTGGTGCTTCCGACTGATGCTTCCGACTGATGCTTCCGACTGGTGCTTCCGACAGGGGCTTTCGCGGATCCGACTGGGCTTCAGATGCGGGGCTTCCGACTGGGGTTTCCGATCCGATTGGGGCTTTCGACTGGGGAACGTCTGAATGATGATGTTGAAGTCCAAAAGGAATTAAAATTCATGATCAGAGTTGAAGATTTTATAAGGTCTTGTAGGGTATACCCTAGAGGATGTAAATATTACTGTATTAGGAAATATATGCGATATCAAGATACACAGTTGTGGTTTCCGCCAACCGTGTGAGCCGAGCACCAAGTCTTATTCTGTGCACCACAATGGAGAAAAAGTAGGGTCACGCCTGTGCAGAACAGTGTTTTGTGGGGCATAATTTTGGCTGTTGAGAGGTGTTGGAAACAGTTGCAACACCCAAACATTTGTGTGTAGCACCTTGCTTGTGCACTACAACATCGCTTAATGCTGATGCATTCTCTGTCAGAATTAATTGACGAATTATCTGTTTTATTCGTTCTGGGTTTCTCATCGTAACATAGAGTTTCAACAAGTCGAACCTTCTTTGGATCGTGGTTCGTCCATTTCTTTTGAAAATAACTCTAGGAGGCGCGGCAATTAATAAAAAGAGTGGACAAACGGGGAGTTGATCCCCGGCCCTCCCCCAGCTCAGCTGCAGAATCAACTATTATCAAATAACTCGTCATGCTAAGGGGGTGTCATACCGCCTAGACCATTCGCCCTACTCATGCTTCTGAAGTTACTTTTTTACTGTATCGTTTTTGATATTATTGCTGTATTCCAAATATGGAGCCCATTGTTGTTCACCATGAGGTCATTCGAGTCAGTACGTAAACGGCCATAAATAAAGTCATTTTGGCCCCAAGTTCAAACCAAACTCGAAGCCTTTGCAACATATATAGTATCGTTGGCTGCTAGCTTCTCACAGCATTTGAGCTCCCAAGTATACAACACAATCTTCCACCTACGTTGAAGCACTGACAACAGATCTTCCCTCACCAATCGACAAGGCGTAGCAACCTGACATTCGATCCCAAACGCAACCGTCCAAATGCCTCCCCGCCTTACACCCGAGCAGCGGCAGCAGAGGGAACAGGAGGCTAGGGATTACCAGCAGCGCATGGAGGAGTGGCGGCGCAACCGTTTGCCACAGCTTAACAACGACGATTACAATAGGAGGCGAGAGCAGGCACAAGAGGCCGCACGTCAACAAGAGCTGTCAGGTTCCTGTCAGGAATCTGTCCCTGCCAGGAATAACAGGCAGAATTCCTGGCAGGGAACCTAAAGTCCCTCCTGGGAATTTCTTGGTATACACAAACAAATTTTTAGAACTTTAGAAATCCACACCAAATGGGTTAAAAACCACTATAATCATTGATTATGAGATTTTATCTGTCAACCTAATACAAAATTCTATATTATTACAATAGAACAAGATATGTTCCGTAAGGTACGGAACGCTATGTTCAAGTTCTGTAAGGTACGGAATGCTATGTTCAGTAGTATATGGAACAAGTCATAAACTGTAATGATGAGATCTCTAAAAACTTTTATGAATAAATAGTGTCACGGCCTCGTCCCGAACCTTCGGCTCGAACGAGTCACGTGACATCCCGATCCGAAG
>ML119834.1:0-29230 GCA_003788565.2 Ascobolus immersus RN42
GATCGAACGTCCTAAGAGCTGTGAAAAAGCTTCAATGGTGACCACCCTTGTGACTGTGATGAAGAGAGTCTAAGACGTGACGACGCTAGCGAACAGATCAATAGCCCCGCTTCCCCACCAACAACCCACAAACCAGAACAACCCACGAAACTCTCGGATTCAACCAAAAGCCAGTTGCGCTGCAAACTTGCCACCTTAAGTGGAGACTAGGAATGAGGCTACCAAAAGCCATCAACATCGCTGATAGGTATGTGATCCTTTTGACCGGCAATTAACTCCCGACGCACTCCTGAATGGTCTACTAACAAGGTATCAATGTAGTTGTCATCTTCCGGAATCTCGACGCTCTATTTCGTCCAACACAAACCTCAGCTTTCGCATCAAAACCATCGTCTAACATTGCATCCTCGAGAAGCGCTTTATCCACCATACGACATAATGACGAGGATTAAGTACTTTCTGTCAAGTAGGATGTTGTCGACAGGTATGAACCCCGTTCCCACGCTTTGAGTGATCCTGGTGAGTCAGCGAGGGCTTTGCTGACTGAATTTCAAAGACGGCCAGGTCACCGACACCGTTTGACACGCTTCGCATCTCTTCCGACCAACTCTTCACCTCCGCATATCTGCATTCCTGCTATTTATCCAACAAGAAGCCTCCTCCCAGCGGTCGAATTAAGGCACAACAACAACCCGAGTTTCATTTTCTTTCCCATCGCACCTACCTGTCAACAAGAAGCTCTCCTCCTAGGGTTGGAGCCGCCGAAACAGTGCGAAGACATCTATCGGAACCGAAGGCATAGAATCAACTCTCTCGCACTACTGATACGGATCTTTATTCTCGATAATGGGCCAGGCAAGGGAAGAGACTGTGGAGATGGACCATCATTCTTTTCAATACGGCACAGCAGTTACCGCTACGGAATGGAGAATGAGCGCTTGCAACAGGACAAAACCGTACAGTCTTCCCGTCAAAAACAACTCGAAATTGCGACGAGGCAAAGAGAAGCGATGGATCGGATCATGGCTAGCTTTGTTTCGGGCATTCCAGAGAGAGAGAGCTGATAATCCTACCGTTGCTCAATAGCGATCAATCTCGATGGCAGTGGAGAGTGGAGAGTATGTGAGGCCTCGCCTGATGCTTCTGCTTCGCTAACGCAATGCAGTCTCCACCCATTTTCTTCGAATTTGTCTCTTGGATGGGCAGTCAACTCTGAAGAAGGCTTGAGCACAGCATTTCTCCAGAAGCATTGCAGGACCGTTTTACAACCGAGCCTCCGGTCCCTCACGCAGGATCTCAGAATCCCATTGCGTTATCTCTCATCCAGAGAAGTCCTGTCAAAGCCAAGGGGCTCAGCCTTTAAGCAGAATCAGAGTTTCCGGCATTCGGCCTCTTGACTCTGAACGGAGAGGAATTATGAGTTCTGGTAATGCACCATAGCTACAGAGCAGCTTAGGGCTAACTGTGTCAGTCCCCTTTCAAGCCCGCAACTACATTTTGGCAAGAAGGATCGATCGGCATCGTCTCTTCTCGTTCAATCATGCTGCAGTCGCCGAGCAGTTGAGAATCCCGTCTCCCATAGCTTTTCCGCTACAGGCACAAGAGGCAGGTTGATCCTGAGGCTCGGTTGGCTTCTTACAGTTCAGTAGGAGGACATACACACTGATCTTCATCGAGGTTACGGTGCCCGATCTTTCCTACTTGCCTCCATATACTTTGGCCGCGTCATTACTTTCCTACATGCGTCTTTTCGTCGGTTATTGTCACGATTCCGCTAGTTGGACCCTTGTTTGAATAGGCTGGTGGTTCCGGGCTTGAGAACTATCAGATTACGGGGTTTCTTAGGCTCAATCAGAGTTAGGGGATGGTGGAGATGGTTTTTCTATCCATGCAATGCCTCTGTGCCTTCATGTTGAGGAACGATTTCGCAGGGTGGGCTGAGGTTACAAGCTTGCTTGTTCTGTCTCGTTCCTTTCCTGTCCATATCAAGGACTATTACTTGATGCCTTGGAGGATGAGAGAGAATATATTCTGACGTCTTTGAGAAGGTATGTACTGAAGGCCGGAACCGTTTGCTAATGGCTTTAGGGTTCGACAGACCTGCTGCGATTGATTGTTTGTCGGATGATGTACTTCGATAGGTATTGCAGGCAGATACACTCGAGCTGGAATTGAGTTATCAGGCATCGAGGGTGAAGGAAGACGTTGTCAGTATTGATCTAGTGCAGCCTTCGATCTCGATCCTTCTCCTGGTTATCGCCGATTTCGATTACGTCCTTTTAATTACTTCAGATACTTCATACGGAATGGAGCTCACAACAAGTCTGTCGTTTGCAGTATCCAAGGTGAGGACATCGGATGCTGTGGTACGTTATACGGTTTTAGTGATTTCCGAAGTTCTTCCAAAGTTCAAGATCCGGAGTGTCATGGACACGGTGATACTGACTTGAGGTACGTGGCGTGGTTGGCCATCTCTTTCCTGCCTTTTTGGCACTTGTATGCCAGGCTATGGATATGGACAAGGATCTGCTGCTACATGGTCTCAAGATAACCACTTGCTTTGGGGTTTATATAGATGTAGCTTGTTGTTGCCTATTTAGTAATGATATTTCCGGTGTCCATCAGAAGTTTCGCATGTGAGTTTGGTTGACTGCCTTTTTGCTTGCTGTTTTGTTGAGCTCGGCGACGGAAGGTGTTGTCCTTCTGAATCTCCGCTGCATTATCTTCTTGTGTTTGCTCTTTCCCTCCCTTCACAAGCGACTTTAGAACACCCTCTCCCTAACCGTCGGTGCAAGGAACAACAAGAATTACGCTACCTCACATCTGCTTCCTACCGACACGTACGCTCTTACGCATGGCAAGAAACACCACATCCGTTACAACGAAGGCACCTCTTCCTCGGCAGGAAGTGGTACGTACTAGCAAGCTTCATCATTGTTGCATTCATAGGCTCTTATACGTTACGAGTTATGCTTATCAAGTTACCACCATGCAGCTACGCAATCAAAACGGCGAGAGTACGATTTTGTCAAGTTAATGAGCTTGATGCACATCGTCCAAAGGGGAAGGCATACGAACTGTTAGTAGCTAGTAAACCGCTACCCGATTCTCAGCACGTATCAGAGGAAACAAAGCAACCAGAGTTCTACACGCATTCTCTCATTGTGTAGAAGGATGAACGGCTTTTCGTCAAACGAGAAGAACTAAAGATTTGGACGTAAACGTACGATTCTGATACGCTGCTACCGAGGCAACCAGTAGAAGCTAGGGAGTAGTTGCGACGATTTTTCTTATATTACGAAAGAACAGCGACTAGCATCAAGTAAAATGGACACGCGTTCAAGGGAAAAGCAGAGAGCGAAGAAAAGAACGAGATTCAGTCCGATATCGACGTGAACTGACCGGTTACGAGCTTGAGAAGCTGCAAGATGCTTGCAGGAAAGCTACGTAGTGACAGTGGTGTTATACAAAGCTACGTACGGTCCAAGAAGATCGAGTACGAGTATTGCCAACTGAAACGTGTCTGGATTCAACGAATTGGCACGGTATTGCATTATTACAGAGAAAGGAACGAGACTCTTTTACTTGGGCCGATCCTGTGCCTCAAGCTTGCAGTCACCGTAAAGAAGCTTCGAAGCTCTTGATCACCGAACGAGAAACATTCAGAATTCAATTCTACATCAACTTACTTCGGTCGTAAGCTGCAAATTCAATCACATTAGTCAAGAAAGTACGTCCATCGACATAACCAAAATTGTATGGGCTTGAAGAGCTCAATTGATCAAGTTGCATGCGCGATATCATCCGAGTCGACAATTGCGTGAATACGCCGATTTTGAACAGTAAGAAACAGCAAAGAAAGGGACGTACGTGTTCAGAGAGTACACCAAGTCACCATGAGGGGATTTCCGAGCCACGAAGAGCGAGTACATAACACATGGACACAGGGCACGGGGTGACGATACCGAGTAATAACAACAATGCACGAGCTCGGAGCACTATCCATAACAATAGTTAACTTCACCACGAACCATCGGAGCAGTACTTTCCGAGACTACTGAGAACTCCTTCCGGCAGACGCCTTGTGTAGGGAAAGAGCTACAGTCACACCCTGGCCCTCCAGGCTACGCTTATTGAATTGCATACAGTTTTCAGCACGAATAGACTATTCAGTGCGTATTCAAGAATGTTGCACACCGGCCGGTAGCATCTTGTGGAAACCTCAATCGCTCACGAAATGATCCCGCAAACTAATCTCAACAAACCAGAAGACTGGCCATGCACACCAGCAGCTGAGAAAGAGTCTGTACCTACACGCACTTTCTCAAACGCAAATGCGAGATCCCATATTCCCAAATTTGAAAGAGCAAGAGCTTCTTCGCCGAAAGAATGGGTGATACAGACACGGAGATACACAAGCATTTCCCACGCCTCCTGGAACTACTAAAGCACAAGGGATCCTACTAAGTCTACAACCATCTATGTACGAACATAAAGTGGATCTGCAACCTGTCACGCGCACATCGCAAAGCTCGTGCGGAGTGTGCTTACGCAACTGGATCAACAATCCCAGCCATGGAGAGTCAAACATCATGATGAAAACTATACCTACCGACCTACTATTATACTTTCCGTACATGTCAGTCTTGCATTGACACTGACAGTACCACCAATCCTCATCGTACGAGATTTACTTCGATCAACCACAAATCAATGCCATATCTAAGTATTTCCAGCTATATCCATGAGCATTCAACAAGCACGAGAGAAGCAGAACAGTACAGTTGGATAGTGCCAAACGAGCACGGATTGGATATGCAATACATCGGAAAGCACAGAATGAACGAAGTAGCTGGCAGTATCAACATTCCCAAGAAACTCGAGCACGTTACTACTACCTGGTTAAAGTGATGCATTTACAGTTCCGATGCTTTTTGTACGAGATTCACTTCTATCCCGATCAATTCGATACATCGAAGTGCGGTAATCACGCATGGAGTAGCACAAAAAGGACGTACGTTCACGACAACTTTCTTCGTTAACCTGAACAGCAACACGAGAAGCATTACGCCAACCTTTTGAAGAACAGTCTCTCATACGAGGTTCAAAGTTTAGAATCCACACAGTCGTCACGCTAGTCTACAGAGTGTAGGTAGAAGCGCAAGAAACATACGGAAGCATCAGTTATATCATCATTCGAGGTCTACTCAGCGGTTCAATTTAGTGACTGAACGTTACGTACTTACGTCGCCAACGCAATACGAAGCCATTTTCTGACATGGTCAGTTTGACCTTGCTATCTATGGTGGAGCACGAATATAGACGAGGCCGGACAAGACAAGATCGCACGAGGGCTGCAAGCTGCAAGCTGCAAGCTGCCTTCACTTACACCTTCGAGCTGGAACTGAAATCTTCACGACTTGGTAAGACAATGAGAGACTACCCATACAATCACTGCCATCAAAAGAGATTACAGATCAGTAGGAAACGATCAATAAACAGAATTACGGAGTAGGTTCCGAATGCTTCGTCTCGAATAACACATATGCATCTCTAAGGAATGCAATGGGAGTAGTAGGTTTACGAGAGCGACTAGAACTCGCAGAGGCATTCACGAGTACCGGAATAGAACGGCTTCCTTGGTCTCTCTACGAGTCCTAAATGATGGTGAAGTAGAGATACTTCACGCTGCAACTGTACGTCCATCGCATGGGCTCAGTAGACGTAGAACTGCCTCACGCTCGTCAGAGTGCATACGAATATGCTGTTCAGCAATCCAGCAATCTATCAGGCTGCAGCAACGATCGGACAGCCATGATGCTTTAGAATCGCACTCTTACACTTCCAGCTTTGACAATGTGCATCGAGTGCCAACCAGCCCCCGAAGCATGTATCTCCTGTGTCATCTTCCATCAGCTAGTTCAAGTTGTCAAGCTCCTTGAACGACACAGCATCGATGTACCTCAAAAATTTTAGATTGGACCCACAACGTTGTTACTCTGCACCACCTCCAACGCAAGTCAGGCACCAGCTCATATTACCGTAGATTTCAGAGGGGACGAACAGGACAAAGCGCATAGACGTACACCCAGGTTGGCCTAACCCACGCACCAGGATGATCTACAACTCGGATATAAGACGACACACGTATACGCGTACACATGCGACTACGCTCTCCAAACATCTCGAATATTCAGTTCTATCCCCCAGAACACATTCTCAGTACTATGCACGTGTGACTTGAAGCTGTACGTAATGTGCCAGTGTGTTCCTGTGCGTGATAAGGGCTATGGACGAAGGCAGGTTCCTCCAAATGGGCACCAGTTCGAATTCCAGAGCACTGCAGATGCCCCTTACACATGCTATCATATATGGTACCCGACATTAATTGAAACGCATAAAGGCTCACTGATGTAAGGAACGAAACAGTGCTCGCAAAATGCAAACACCAGTCTCATGGCAAGGCAACCGACAAAATCAGTAGATTCAGTACTTCTATAAAGGCGCAGCAGGCACAAAAAAGCGAAATTAAAGCAGTATCCATCTAAGCATAGGATAAACGCAATGAATTAAGAACCATGAAAGCAATAAGAGAATTCCACCCCTTAATAGTCCGCCAATGATGAGAAAAGCAACTAAAAAAGGTCCAAATGTAAAGCAAAAGAAGACTGCAAACGCGAGATATTGGGTATAATCTGAAGAAAGGAGATACAAAAGTGCAGCATGAAAGTGCGGAGAGGCAGAAAAACAACACCTATTACCTAGCTGTGACCCTAAAAGAAGCAGCGGTCAAAGGGAGGGAAACCACTCAGCGAAAGCAGAACAAAACGATGAGGAAAATACATCCACTCGCCAAATCCACATACCCAGTCGAAGCAGAGTTACCAGTCAGAGCAGAAAAGACGCCATTGCATTCCCACTAAGGGTTCAAAGTAAGCTTTGGCGTACCGGCACGATCTTTCACCGTTACCGAGATGACCAATGGTCCCAATCCCACTATTAATATTCCACACTTCTCGTCTTTGAGCTTCTGTCCATGGCTCATCGAGATTGAGTGTATTCTTGAGGAGGAAATCCTTCAAGACCGCCAACTCGCTATCGCTTAAGCCTTTGCTGATGGCTGTAAGAGCTGCCTCTTTAGAGTGCTCGTTTCTCTTCGCTGGATTGCCGATGTTGTGAGTTCTGGATGGGGAAATATCGATGGCGACTTCAGCGGAGGGATTTGCCGTAAAAGAGACCTTGTGACCGTAGCATGTAATTGGCCGCTTTGCGATTGTGAGAGGATCTCCGGTTAGGAAACGATGGACGAGGGAGCGGACACAATCGTTCGAAGCATTGGGAGAGGTTGAAGTGTGCTGATGCAAAACTGGTTAGCTTTCCAACAGGAGACGAAATTGGCCACTTACACCGGGGGTTTCACTCTTCTGTAGGATCGAGCCAGGGAACCGGTCTGCGGCTTTCTCGGCGCTTTTCGCAAGTGTTAGTAAAGAGCTTTCCAATCGATTATCTCCCAGCAAGAGACACCGTAGAAGTCTAGCCGGTATACGGTAGCTTACCTTGAATATGGCGTGGTTGGATCCTCAGTCGACCTAACAACGAGCATCGGTGTGCGCAGATTTGCGCCGAGTACTACAACATAAATAAGTAACAGTCCTGCTTAGATTACTTCATCCTGGCTTCGCAGCCAATTTCCAACGCAAAACCATACTCAGGCGCTGGGAACGATCGATCCTAGTTAGGAATTGGGACCACTAACCAGGGAGTCTCTCAACTGATCGTTCACCGACGGGAAACCCAGCACATTCTGTCAACATATCCACGTAGGCTTCGGCACCCAACCTGCTCATACCTGCTAGCTTGTCAAATCCTCTCATCAGATCATGAGCAGAGTCAAGTTGATCCATGGCTGTATCGGTCAAATCACCACATCGTACCAATCTGCTCACGTCCGTAGCCTTGCCGAAGGGGGCGCCGAGATTCGTCTCCTCATTATGCAGTTTCCCAATATCAACCGTGCTGATAGCAGTCCTGTGGAACACTTTAAATAGCGAAATCTGGCCTCCTCTTTCGATTTCAAGAAGTTTGAGTGCCATGAGAAGGACGTCGTTGCGGGTTTGCGGGTTTCGAAGGAAATCGAGCATGGAGAGCGCAAAGTGATGGTAGTTCATATGCCTCATATCAGTCAAGTCGTAAACAGCTCCGTCCGTTTCTATCTTTTTGAAGATATCCTCGGCACGCTTCTTGATGGCGGCAAGTGTTGCTGAAACTGATTCTTCATAAAGCGGGCAAAGACGTCTGAGGCACCAGCATTTCATGTAAAATGACGCCAGGCCTTCATCAAAGTCGAGAAGAGTTTGGTTCGTAGACTCCAATACGTTGTCTTGATGTGGGAAATAGACAGCTGGTCGAAATTGAGTTAGCTGATTCACTCTCGAGCACAAGTGGTTTCAAGTACTCACCATCGAGGATCATTCTTCCAGTCTTTTCCGGAAACAAGGTTGCATAAGTCTGAGCCAGCAATGTGCCGTATGAAAACGTCCAAAAGCTTGCATGACGAGGGTCCTGCTCACCCAGGGCGTCCGCAATGCGCTGATTGATCCTCTCGTAATCTCGTGCGACGGCAACAGAACCAAGGTATCGCATAGTGCCAGCGGCGCTACCCAATTTAAGGGAACATTTTGCTGCATAGGCTTTATCCCTTGACAGCCGTTCGGCGAATGAAGATGCGCCACCAGATTGGGCCGAGGGTGCGAACTTGTTGAAGAAAGAGTGAACAAGAAGCCTTTCTTTGACGGACCCGAAGCAGTTAGATTCCGGAGAACTGTAAAAATGTCCACGAGGCTCGACAACAACGATATCATAGAGCCCATCGGTTGCAAGATGAAACTGTTCTGCTTGAGATAGGAATGTCTCAACCATACTTGCTCCAGGACCACCGAAATGAACGAACAGTCTTCCAAGATATTTCGGACTATCCCTGGGCACAATGGCAGGCTTTTGCATCACCAGCAAATTGGCCGTTCTTTCACTTGTCTGATTGGTGTAGTCGAGTGGAACCCGCAAGCGTGCGCAGAGTAGACCGGCGGCCTTGAGTCTTCGTTTGAACTCTGGCTGGGGTGACACAAGCCTCGGATTTAAGCATCCATGCCACTCGATGGCTTCAGTCGCTGGAAGCTAAGATATTATTAGCAGGGCCCCACTGTATGGAGTTGTTCGAGAAACTTACAAACTGAAAGTACACAGCGTTTCCATTAGGAGCATGGTCCATTGGATAAGCTTCCTGTGAATCCACCAACACGCCATTTGTAATGATCATGAGGCCCAGCGCAACAAGCGGAGCAAATGTGAGCTTCATTCTGAGAAGGTTGAAGCGGAGACCTCGACGGGACAGATGAAGGAGGTAAACTTGTCTCGTTCTGTGGCGAAGAATACGGTGATAACTATCGCCTCGCTCGAAACTTGTGGTGGTTTGTTGCAAAAGTTGGCGTAATCGGAGCAGAGGGAGAAGAAGGAAAAAGACAAAACAGTTGCGTGCAGGTCGAAGAGGTTAGTTGTGACGATTATGAACCCAAACGGACTGAGACGTATTCGCTCCTTCTTTATGCGGTCTGGGGACGGATGTGTTGGACGATAAGACGAGGAGTTATCGCGATGCTTTAGCGGAAAGAGAAGAGTAGAATAACTGAAAAGAAAAGAGTACCGATTAGGAACTGAATGAAGATACCGTTCAAGCAAGATAATTCGAATATTGATGATGCCAATGGCACGTCAAAAGATGAGAAGAATGGATGAGGGTCGGCGATGACAAGACCAGCTGACTTCCGACGGTGACTGGATCCTTGCTACCACCGAGGATGTGAAAAGTTGAAGATGGGTAACAATCCGCAGGTAGAAAAGTGATCAGAAGAGGGGCTGGGTGATGTTGAGGATGAAAGGTGGAGAAGCTTCAAAGGTCGACGGAAGAAAAGGTGTTTGTGTTTGTGTTTGTGTGCGGGGTAAGTCGAAGGTTGAGAGGGAAGGAGCCAGTGCGGAAGTAAAACGGAAGGTCTTTCTTTTGTTGAGGGTCCACCAAGGAGATCACAAAGGTCCGAAGCTGGGTGGCAGGATCCTAGCCGCTTTAGGATATTTCAAGTGTTTTTCGGGAAGGACGAGGGTTGGAAGATGGGAAGGTGCTGACCACGCTGCAGCTGATATCGAGGCAACAGCATCTCCACTTGTTGGGATGTCGTTTTGTGTTCCAGGAATTCTCGCCATCTCGAAAGGAAGAGCTGTCAGTGTTGCTGTTAGTTTGTGTGATTAAAATTAGGATATGTTGTGGAGTTTACCTGGAAGCAAACGTATCGCCATAGGATGCGGGATCCAACAGCAGGAAGGAACTTTTTCCCCTGAATAATCGCAGGCTTCTTGTGACGTCATCACTTTAAGCTGAAAGAAAAAAAAAAGATCACATCTAGCTGAGCACCGAAGCAACTTCGCCTCGCATCAACCACTCACATCAAGCATTTAGCTTCATCAAAATAGCTACAGCCATACTTAAGTAGCTTGCACCTTTTCTCTCGCTCAGTTCTGGCCGTAACGGCAGAAAACCGTATCATGCCCTCAAAAACAGTATCTCCAACCATCGCCTCGCCAGCTCATGGCGAAACATCTTTCTGCCTTCGCGCCAAATACCCCTCCCTCTTCCGTGCCTGGCCCCAACAATCCTCACCTTCACGCTTGATTGTTCTTCCGACATCAACAAAGGTAAGATTTCAGCCACCAAATTCCTTCTGTAGCAACGCCGCGAAGCATTTTCTAACCGGATCCTTTGAGAAGCTATTAGTTCATGCCAGCGATAAATCTCCACGTTGCCGTCCCCTCTATTCGAAAAACAATCGACTGCCAAACCACCAAAGAGGGGTACGAAACCGTTTAGGTCTGATCGATTCCAGGCCCCGACTTTCCCTACCTTTCAACCAATGCCAGCAATTACAAGAACACATCCAAAAGGTACTGACCCATCGTCATTACGTTTGCTCGCCCAAAAGGACAGCAGAGCGACTGCTAACCAGCTTCCAGCCTAGCCGCCATCTTCTCAACCTACCGAATCAGCACCTCCCAACGAGTCAAACGAGGAACTTTCGACAGACATACGCAGGGCAGGAATAGCATCGCGACGACAAAGAATACAAGATAAACTCGGTGTCGCGGGTAGTCAGACTCGCTGCTTCACTCCTTCACCAACGGTAGTAAGGCCATCAAGTATGGCAAGGCCTCGTTCATCAACAGCGACATTGTTGGGTTTCGGGCAACTGTTGCTACAGTGACGGAAGGAAGGCAAGTCATGAAGGAAGACAGTCCATGGCCCAACCGTCTCGAGATTGCAGATGTTTTGTCTTCTCTTTTGAGCTAGATGACGCCGACGAAGATCCTCGGCAATGTCTCCTCACGTTCATCGTTGCATTACCACGGCCAGATTCTGGATGCCTGCTCCAGTAAGGAAGTGCTTAACTGGCCTCAAGCATGAGCATGCGACAGCTTCTTGCTATCGTCGCCATCAAAGGTCAATCACCGAAACTCCTTTCTTCTCTAGGATCTCGCCAGGCTCGTCAACATCGGGCGTCAGTGAGATTTTGGCATCCGACTCCTTAAGGAAGAGACATCGAGTAACTCTTGGACGGAGAAATATTGAGCTTCTGTTTTCGTCTGAAGCAGTTTTCACTGCCGCGGCTTATTGACAAGGTAATGCGTTTCCTTTTGGATTCCTTCTCTCCACTGCAGATGCCGGTCACCCACAAAGATGAGCAATAGGTTGGAATCTTCGCATTGGCAGCTTTCGGAAGATGCCTCTTTTCGAGGAGAGTTGGCAGTTGCATCCGTTTGCTAAAAGGTCTAGGATGATTTGGAACTTGCAATACAAATACAACCTCCCTGCTCCGATTTGACATTGCGACTGGCCCTTTCACACCACATTCTACGACAAAAGGGCGAATGGCTGGCTTTTTGGCGGACAAGGAGTGGAAAGAGGGCAGTTATCAGGGTGCCGTTTCGGTTTGGCATTTCGATCTTTCCCGATGAATGATGACAGTTGGTTCTTGCTGTCAGAACCTGCACTATCTCTGCTTCTCTCTCCATAGATCCGTCGGTCGGGCCGTAGACGCTTACTACGCATACTGATATGAGTCGTGGGTTCAATTTGCGATCTTGGCTCTATACAGCATGTACTTATTGTTCATTATGTAGCAATTTATCTTTTGTCTCATTTCCTGTAATGGAAAGTGACTCTCTTCAACGTTGCATTCTCTCCATCGTATCAACCAACACACATGCTTTAACAGATGTCAAGATAAGCCGCTCCTCGGCGGCCCAAGCCCATTCTCCGCCACCGCAGCCACACCTGGGCCCTTTACAAAAAGCTTAAAGAACGAGGCCTTTGATTCTGAAAAACAGCAACGAGCACAGCGCAGCATATACGCTATTAGCAAAAACGATGTACGAGAGAAATGATGGTATCGTACATGGCGGCCAAGTAGTGTTTTTTGGCGATGGAAATGTAATGATAGTCAATGCGCTTGATATACCAGTATGAGTGCAGGTAGCTTTAAGAGGAGAGTGAAGTTGGCATAATAGAACCTAAAAGGAACTGTAAAGGTGGGCAGTCATACAATACAAACGATCTAGACATAATCATCTTAAGTGTTTTGATGTATAAGCCCTATTATACCACTATATGGCCCGTATGATACTCTTTCAATTGTACTTACTGCAGCATTATTTCGTAAGCCTTGCGATCAATCTCCTTATACAGTTAAGATAAACTGTTCTTATGAGAGACATCCCAGTTGCTATTTGCCAGGTTTAAAAGGCTCTTTCACCTCTCAATAAACGATTTCATCCCTAAAGCATTTTGTAATGCTTTTAGTATGACTGGCATTTGGACTTTGAAAGCTGTCGTTATCTTGTAGTCCTTTTGAGACCCCAGGCATAAATTAAGCGAGCGGGCGGAGTTGCTTCCGGCGAAAAAGCAGTCACAGTTTGCTTAAAGTCCAAGGACTTTCTTCTTTTCTTTTACTTCGCATGAACATCACGTACCCACTAGCAGCGCTGCGAATATGGTCTTCTTGCTTGTAGGCCTGAACCTGCAAGGACATTGGTGAAAAAGGAGTCACATATAACTTGAGTCAAGATTGAAGATTCAGTCACGCAGATATACTTATGTAGTTTATGTATTAATGTTTCTCGTGCCTTCAAATAATAAATGTTGCAATGTTGAGCTGTCTTTGGATACGACACGATGAAAAACGAAATGAAAAACGATAAGTGGGGATTGAAAAAAGAGCTGCATGCTGGCCCCGGAGGTAATTCCTGGCGCTATGCCAAGCAATCCTATAAGCAACCTTGAAGGCCCCTTGAGATGACCTTGAAGGCCCCCTGTAATGGTGGCAATATGTTATCTAAGTCATGGACGATCTCAGGAGGTACTATCATAAAATATGGGCGCGATTGTTCTGCTAAATAACAATCTCTGATTCACTCTTATTCACCTTTTCTTTCCATCTTTAAAATATGCCTCTTGGCCGCTATGTAAGAACGATAGACGCGTATAGGCACGTAACGCTCTTACGGACAAAATATGAGAACGATATATGTCCCACGACTAGTATCCTCGTCGACGAAAAGCTGCTAGACGAATCCACGAGATCTACATAATGTCTAAACATGGGATCCAGCAAGATTACGCAGCTTCTGAATGAAAACCGAGACCTTATTACGTGTTATGAGCGACCAGTCGACACAACACGGACATGTGCAACGCTTTCTGTTTGTACAAGATACGGCTCCGGCACTTCCTTACCGATGACTCTCGCACGAGATATGTTCCCTCAACATTCTTACAGCACGAGGACCGGAGACGTTCGTACCATTTAAACTATACTCCCCTTCTCTTCCATCTACGTCTGAAGCACAACGCAGTTACGAACGACCGGATGTGAACTCATCAATTCAAGAATTTGCAAGGTCAAGTATACCGCAGATAATGTACGCATAGCAGTCAAGCGTCTATAGCTACACCAGAGAAATCTGCACGCATAGGATACAACCGAGAAAACTTGAAGGATCGATCGGCCAAACGATCGCAACAGTTGATTCTACCATGTACCACTTGTTCGCACGCGATAACAGCGTCCTGGCGGAACGCTACGTTTTACAATTAATGATGTTAAGTTCTTGATCAGGGTTATGGGAAGAGAGGGCCACGAACAAAGCAAAAGTGCATCACGACACTCAACATAACCCATACGCAAGAAGCTTTACGCAGCACAACGTAGTTACTAGTATCTGTAATATGTACGAGTTTAAAAGGGGAAGCTTTGCCTGATTTAGGTATACATATCTTCCGGGTTCATTACGAGATTCGCGAGAATACACTGGCAACACTTCCAGTGAAGCTACGGGTTTGGATCAGCATGTGATGCAGGACTCGAAGGGGATACGAAAGCAACACTGTATTTCCAACACTGGACCAACAGCATCCATACGTACAACAGTATTAGCAGCTACTTCGAGCTACACGAAGTCTTCCAGCAAGTACATAAGTACTTAGTAAGGAATATGTACGAGTCTAGTTAGGAGTCTAGAAGAAGCGACCACATACGAGAATTGTATACTAGCTTCTTACTCCGCACGAGAGCTGCATTATTTACAACAGCATGGCACGTTTCGATCACGATATCATCTTGAATATTAGAAGCAATTACGCTCATCCAAAAATATTCGGAAGCAGAAAGCACCCGTAACGGTTCCTGCAACACGTTAGCAATATGAGTGCGTATCTGTTCACGTCACGAGTGGCAAGGCTCAAAGGGGACGTCTCAGTGCACACTGATCAGCTAGACCACGTGGCCAGGAAGTGAGTGAAACTACTTGCATACTTCACAAGTGCTGTTAACAAGGTCGACATACGAGTTCCCGAATTCGCTTGTCACCGTCCTACGAATCCTGGATATGAGTCGCAAAGAGGGTCAGATATTAGCCCGGGCCTGAGGGCATTGAAACAAAACACGTTGTTTCAATTATTCAAGGCTCATATAAGAAAGTGTGGTAGATTGACGGTACGTGTTAGTACTGATGCATGCGTGTTGCATTCGTAATTGCTAGCTTAAATATCCCAAATCCGAATCAGTTTTCGGAACCATTATGCACGATAACTATAGTATTCTCACCAGAATTACACATTCGGTACAAACTACATCGCTTACGACTTGATCGTGACTTGTATCATTGCCAGAAGCAAGTAATACAGCTATGTAAAGGCAGGCGGAGATAGTTAGTACCCAAGTTAATAAAGAATTGTAGGCCTATAGGCCTTTTCGCGCGTAGTAAGCCTCCGAGGTGTTGCGTGGCGACAGTTATTCTCATGCCAGTTTTACATTTCTTATCACTCTTCTAAGTGAGGCCATCGACGGATACTTCTTAATTGTTCTCCTTATCGCACAACTCAAACACAATCTGCTACAAGCAAGAAAAATCACCACAACATAACAATTCAAATACTATTCACAACACCGACCATGTACCACCTAGAAGGAGTTTACTCAAATGGCCCGAGCCTTTCGAACAAACCCTCGATAGCTTGCGCAACAGCATCGCCAAACCTCTGGACTCGCATCACGAGAGTAGTCACGGCAGTGTCTCAAATCTACGCCGAAAATCATGCTCACCATGTAGCTCTCCGGAAGGCCATTCAAGTTCAAGCCAAACCTGAAAAATGCAAATGCAGACGAATGAAACTACGATACTTGCCTTGCATGGGGTCGTTCACGCCGGGTTGCGAATGGCAACTGCGGCCATTTGGTTGGGCCTATTGCAAGCACAAGGAGCTCGAAAAAAAATGGATCTTGCCGTTCCAATTAGAAGGCCCCGTCCGTCATTTTCTGATGGGACCGGACGGACCGGAGTTCACCGTCCTCGAGATGAATGGCCTAGTAGGCGGACTGCAACTCTCCTGCCCTGGGACTGGACAGACTACTCTAAGTTGACCTTTAAAGACTCGGAAACACTAGACAGCAAAGATACTTAGCTGCTGCACATCACGAATCGAACAAGCACAAAGTAGTTGGGTTCTTGGAGATGGCAGGGAAGCACGTCAGGCTCGATAATGGCATGTCAGTTCAGAGCAATATTTAGTAGACATCGGCTTTTCAGGATGTCAAAAAAGCTCAAAGCTACCCTCCATTCGCAAAACTCATGTTTCGCAGTTTAAAGCCATCGTTCCTCACTGCCAGTGCTATATTCCTGAACTACCAGTCCTTATTGACCTATTTCTTCTTGTCGGGATCGCATTCGCAATCTCCCGCGTAAATCAACGTCCAGCGCAGCTCACCACTCGACGAGTTCGGCAGCTGTAGCGTTTGGTTGCATGTTTTTCCAAACATAGTGAGCGTACCGTCCGTGCAGCAGCAGCGACCACGAACAGTTGGGTTATTTTGCTCCTGAAGAGCACAGAATTCTTCGTAGTCTTTGCGTGCTTCGAAAAACGTCTTTTTTAGGCGGCTCCAGAATGACGTGGTGAGTCCTCTGTTCGTTTGGTTCGCGCTGGTTAAATGCTGCTCAACCCGGTAAGTAAATATCCTCGAATCGACAAGATATCGGGCAGAGATTACCGTTCGGTAAAGATTGCCCATTGGGCGGTGCTCGTAGTAGTGGATGCCCTCGAGGTGATACATTGGAAAGTCTGTGACTGTTCGTGGTTGTGGTTGTATGTTGTAGTGACTTGTACTGAAGTGATATTTTTGATGAAGATCAAAAGGAGCCCCGGCTGTCATTTTTAAGACGTTCTAAGAAGTTTCATTCCCGATCCCAAGACTCGGACGATCGCGACCACGGAAGATTACTCCATTGGGTTAATACTGTGCTTGCGAAGGATCGAGGCGAGGCCGAGAGGGAATCTTAAGGCCGGAATAGAGTACTAGTGCTAGCCTTTCGAAAAGGCCGAGCGATTAATTAAGGCCGAGCATTTAGTTCCATGGCGAGATGACCTGGCCTCAGCAGTTGAATAGCAATGAATGGAGTATATTTAACAGGATTGCACAGCCGTTCCAATCAGACTACCGACAATTGGTTCTAGTATGCATATGCACGAACTAACAATAGACACAAGCTGATACGTACTTAAGTACTTATATACATGCTTAGATACATGCATACATTAAGCATGCATGTAAGTGCTTGAGAAAGATCTAGCATCGAGAACAAGAAAATACTCTTTATATACGGCCCTCCAACTCCCAGTGCCTGGGCTGATAGTAACTAGTTAACTGAGTTTCGTTGACATTGTGCATCGTATAAGCTACAGGCAGCCAGCCACCGGCAGTAGATCCATGCATGTATTTAGCCTCCGAGTCCCGGACTCCAATTGCACACTCGCCTCATATCCCTACTCCCGCTAGACTGATTTTGCAACTTTACATGGTCTACAGTCCCACAAAGGAATTAACATCTGTCGCTTGCCCCGAGTCGTGTAGGGTATTTTTCCCCACTTAATCGTTCCATATGGACAGGCACACTTTGCTTCTTCCCCGTGCCGGGCACGAACCCAAGCTTTAACTGAAGGTCGGTCGTGGTCTTTGCGTAATTGTGCCGAGACCTCGCCGAGTTCTTTAAGTATTTTGGTAGTGTGTTCCGTCAGTACTTCCCAGAGGGACGAGAAGTTCGGATCGGGCTTCCGGGTTTGCACTGGAGTTGCTTGGTTCTGTCCAGTTGAGGTAGTGGATATGATGACACCTCGAGATCTTACTTTGGGAATTCGTTCTGGAAACGAGCGATTCTCCTTTCCGTGTTCCGGATTCAATCTCTGGAGGTGGTACATTCTCTTTATAAGCTTTTTGATATGAGATGTTGATTCGAATTGCTGTATTTGATGCGGGTAGTATACGTAATTATCTGGGTGATTCATGAATGCAATATGGAGCTGACTCCTTTATATTAAATAAAGGGGAAAGCCCTGTGGCAAGCCGAGAGGTCAGGCCCTCCAAAGCATCCTGCGACTGACCACCGTGGCTTTTGGCGAAATTTCTTAGCATGGAAAATCACGCCAACTCAGGCTACGAAGATGACCATTGGTATTGAGGTCGCAGTCCATCAGCAGCCGCTGTCATGTCCTGGAACCTCCCCATGCGCGTGCTGTAGGATTGACTAACTGGTAACAGAATTCAATTTTTGGAGTTATGCGAGAAATTTTAAGTGTCCACTACCGCGGTGAGCATCAAGCGCATATGCATGCTTCCAGACGGTCGTTCACCGGTAAACCAGCATTCTCAGCATACATAATAGCTAGAGGCATGCATATGATGAAGTAAGTACATATGGTTCCCGGTAAGAAATACAAACTCTGACGTATTCAGTCCACGATCATTGCGAACATGCATGGTGAGATGTGAATTGGACAGAACCGAACTAGCATGGATCGATGGCTTTCTATGTACCCGTTCCTACTTGATATCCAACCTGTACCTATGTACCTGCACTCCTGTGTACCTGTACGCATGTACTGCATATATCTTCTGTACGTACCTAGACATGTACCTATGCCTATGCAAGCAACTAATGGAGTTAAACAGACGTTCATTATTCCGATCTCACATACGCGCTACCAGGGATGGAAGAATAGTTTAGACGTTCAAGATGAACTATGCGGCAACAACTTAGAGTACCTATCTTTTGTCAGAACCCTATCGCCATCCTGAATAAATATGTATGCGAATTAAGATTTCCAGCCAGTACTGGCCCTTCAACTGCTGCTCTCCACGATCTACTAGGATTTATCTCCCAGATCCACGGGATCCACGGCCTACTTCCTTCTTGATGCTTCTGATCTCGTCGTTGCACTTGCACGTCCCCTCTTCCATGAGTGTCCAGCGATAATCCATTCTTGATCCCAACGTTGGCATGAGCCTAGGCATGAAACACCTGTTTCCCATCATGTTGACGCTGGGAATCGTGCAGCAGCATGGTTCGGCGTATGCTGCATTTTTCCGTCGAGCACGAACATCGACGCATATCTGGGGAAGTTGTTTAGATACTTGCTTGACAATGCGGATCCAGCGGCATAAAGAGGCCAGCTTGGCCGAAGCAATCGAGGTGACGTCCGAGTCTGATGTGGTTTTGCCCTTCGTGATGTGTCCTTCGAGGTGGGACATGATGATCGATCGAGAAATATTTGTTGAATCGGTAAAGTGTGGTTTACTTTGTTAACTTGTTGGTTGTGATTTATGTGTGGGTTGTTATGATGAAGAGTTGAAGAGAAGCATGCATCTGAAGTACCGGTGAAAGTGATAGGAAATAGAAGGGCGCGATATTAAGAAGATTCCGTGGCCATGTGTTCTCAATGTGACCTCAGTTAAGTTAAGTACTTCAATTCTTAGGAGATCGTGATAAGGCCGGCTATGTACCAGTTTCGAGTTCCGCGACAGCCTGAGCGCTTCTTATCTTGATAGTCGACAACCGAGAATAGAAGCGATATTTTGTTTACGATCAGTCAAGCTGCTTAGTTCATGCCACTAAGATCTGGTGACCACGAGCATAAATGGGCAGGTTCCGCCATGCAAGTCGTAACTTGTATGGCAATTTCAAATGAATACTAGTATACTGATTCAAAACACGGACCGTTTACGTTTGAAAACGTGTTAATTATGAGCTTTCCGATACTCTAAGTACTATCATGAGTTATTGCCTCTTCTCCTTCGACCCTCCAACATACTATCATATCCATATTAAACTACTATGATTGCCATCTTACGACTTGTCTCGATTGTCATCGCACTTGCATATACCAAAAGGCATAGACATAAGAATAAGTCCATACCCCCCCGACCTAGGCATAGGCATAAGCAGGAAGCATGTTTTGCCCCTCATTGTGCAGCCAGTTCTCTTGCAGCAGCAGTTCCGATTTTTCTTTGAGCGTTGATCTTCCGTGGAAGATTCGGCGTGGATCTCTGGTATCTGGCCAGAAACGATCCGGAGGAGGCGACTCCAGAATTCAGGTCTCGGTTTCGTTTGCGTAGTTATGGGGTTTGTGACCGATGAGGGTTGAATCTGTAAGCTATTTAGTATGTAGCGGGTACTTTGGGTGCAAAGAAGTATTACCGGTGGTGAGCTATTGCTGTTGGCCGTGACTTGCTTGAAGTACCAGTTTAGTCCTTCGAGGTGGTACATAGTTGTAGTTTTAGGTTGGTGAATAATCGTGGAGTTGTGATTTGGCTTGGTGCTTGTAGCTGGTCGTGATGTGTGTTTATCGTGTTATGATGGAGAATCAGTGGAGGCCAGCGCGGAGTGATATATATTAAGATACAAAGAAACTCGGAAGTAAATACCAACATAACAAGTGAAATCAGGGCGCTTCCGGGGATTTACTGTTACATGATTCCTACTATTTGCTCGCCTCAACCTAGTCCTCGGGTATATCTGAAGTGGTAAGTACAAAATGGCGTACTGTCATCAACCATTGACTGTTCCATTTCTTAGGCCCACCTAACAGCTGACCTCGCCACAGTAGGCATGTGTGCAGTATCCCCGCGATCCGACGTCGGCTTGCAAATAGTAATACGCCTTCGTTACGTGGGGGGTCAGAGTTTGATTGACACAATCGTTCCGTACGCCGTACAGACCACACGGCAGAGCTAGATACTACTAGTACTAGTAGCGCGTAAGTATCTACTATGTACTTAGTATGCACCAACTGCTTGCGGCCTCCGAAGTGCATAGATACAGTCAAGCGTCGTGACATGTGAATTGATTCGACCCATATCTGGCAGCTCTGGGGTTTCGGAATGTATAATATTATCAATGAAACTCGCTAATAGAAGACGATTCAAACGTTTACAATGCAAAGTGTCTACCCCCACCGCCAATTCTGCATCCCTCCAACACTTCGATTCTCATGATCGCATTTACACCTTCCGACGATAATCGACTGCCAGCTCCAACTCCCCCTTCCACGGCAATTAGGCAGATACATGCGTTGGTAGCACACCCCCCACGACATATAGTTGATGCCGTTCTTGCAGCAACATGACTTTGGCTTTTCCAACTCGTGAATGATAGCACTTGCGACATCGTTGCGGTAAATGGCCAAGCCCTTGCTGAAGCGGTCCCAGAACGTTAACGATGACCATGCTTGCGATGGTAGGGATGTCGCCTAAGTAGTAGCAGCTGGTTAGGAAGAGTAGTAATTGGGAATGAATGGTACTTAACGGGGAGATTTACCGCGTACCGTATGTTTGGGGTTTTGCCTGGCCTTTTGTGGGGAGGTTATTCCTTCGAGGTGGTACATGATTTCAAGAAGTCTCCTATCTATACTCTTGATTGAGTTTGTTGTGGTGAATTAAAGTTGCGTTTTCGGGTTTTGTAGTATAGTTGACATGAATTGTAGAGAACTTCGACTCGGTGTCTGGATGGCTTCATTTAACGCAGTGCAAAAAAAGTCCGGGGCAGTTCATGTTAACGAGTTGTGTTCTATTTGTATACAGTACTATCTCGCTCGGTTGCTCTCAACACTGGCAGTGCGCCTTTAGACTTCACGTACGTGTCACGTTCCAAGTTCCAGAATGTCACATTTGCAATTTGAACTTTTCACAATCACCACGCATCAACAATCGTACTAGAAGTTTATAATGGTTGGAGTACGATTGTTCTACTTAGCAGACAGCAAGCCCTGTATTGCCATCGTATAGACAGCACATACAAGACTTCAATCCTCCACCCCCCTCTACTAGTACTCCCACCACTGATCCCCCCCCCGACTCCCGTTCCCCCCGCTCCCTCATGATCTCTTCCCTATTATTTCCTACTGCGCCAGCACGCCTCCCCCTAGCCTTCCAAACCTCAATAGCAAACCGCACAATAAACGGCGGTGTAGTGCAGAATTCCTTCAGCGTCCATCTCTTCCTCTTTGCTTCCATGAAATGACCCACAAATTGCATAAATATGATTGTGGCACCCAGACTCAACTCATCCATCTCGTCTTGAGTCTGTGGATCCATAGTGAAGCTGGGACGTGTTCTGAAAGATCGTGATTGAAGCCGAGGGGTGGGTGTGTGGGCCGAAGGTGTTAGACCGGGACTGGGAATGGAGTGGAGTCCGGTTATGGAGGGGCGGCCGGCATGCCGAAATGCGATACTGCCGGCCGTCTGTGCTAGGCGTGATGGAAGCATGCTGGATTCTTTCTTTATTGCAATGCTGGTTGCTGGTTAACGTTACTGTGGTCCAGCTGGATGGTTTAAAGTATCCTGATGGTACAAGGAATACACCCTTTTAGTATACACCTGTTTCCGAAAAGGTGCCGTTTTACACCAGTTTACTAATTGGTGCCTAAAATATACACCTTTTCGAGCCAGGATCTGTGTATGTGGTGTAAAAGTACACCTTTTCAACGGAAAAGGTGTACGTTTACACTTCTTTCGTTCAAGAGGTGTAACTATACACTATTCACAGAAGAGGTGTAAAGTTTACACCCATCTTACATGAGGTGTATGATAACACCCTTTTGAAATGTGTGTAAAGTAAAAAGTACACCTTTTTCGAAGCCCAGGTGTAAAAAAGCAGCCTCACAGCCAATTCTTGTACCACTGTGGTATTACCTGTTACCTTTGTGGTAGGGGTCACTCTAGTGTTCTCGAGTGTTTAGACCTGAGCTTAGATGGCAAGATTCGTTTCGTTTGGTGGCTCTAGAAACGATAGGGGCAAGTCCTTAAATACTTATCTTGTCATGGAACAAAAATTGGAGGGAGGCCTGACTCGATAAACTGGACAGTATGACTACTAGCTACTTACTGGCGGCCGAGTTCATGAGTCCAGGTGTGAGCGGCGTCCCTGCATAGGCGACATCTCCGGCGCTCGCCCAGGGCCTGCATTACTACGCAGCCTGAGGCACCTCACGAAACGTTTCGAGGCATCTGAAGGGAGGTCCGATCCGTCGAACCCTCAACAAAAAGACCAACAACACCATTGCGATCGTTCAATTTTGGCCTTAGTTCAACGACTCTATTGAATTACAAGTGAAGCACGTACGTACTAGTACGAAGTAAGAAGGTGAAGAACGTCAAAGCTGAATTGATTGGCTATCTACCGTCCATGGATCCTAGCTTATATCCTTACCCTTGGGTGGCGTGGAACGTCGTGGTCCTTGGATACGCAGTGAACGCCGTTACCAGTCTGTATGGCTATCGGATCGATTTCCAACAGACTCGGCACTTCAGCTTACTCCTCTACTCCCATCGCTCTCCCGCAAACTCCGTCTTCCCTCCTCCCATCGTCCCCGCTTCTTCATCCTCCTCCCCCTTCCAGACCCTCTCCCCCTCCCAAAACTGTATAGGATACCGTATATACCACGGAAGCGTGGTGAAATACTCCCACAGCGTCCATCCCTCCGACCTTCCCTCCAAGAAATGACATACTAAAGCCGGACCCAGCAGCGCGCGGCCCCAACTCCGTGGCGTCTCGGGTTCCGGTGGTGGTTCCATGGTAAAGTTGGGACGCGAGCTGTACGAACGTGAACGTGATTGAAGCAGAGCCATGGTTGTGCGAGCCGAAGATGTTGACCTGGTACGGGACCATGATTGAAGCCCAATCATGCAGGTCCGAGCGGCCTGCCGTGATACGATACTACCGGCCGTCTGTGCTAAGCGTGATCGTAGCATGGTGGATGCTTTCTTTAGTGCTGGTTGCGGGTTAACGTTACTGTGCTCCAGATGAATGTTTTGTAAAGATTACCTGTGACGTGCGAATGTTTCGCGATCCTTGCTGTCTGGTGTTTTGAATTTTTGAACTTGAGCCAAGCTTAGTAGATGTGAATCTGCTTTTCGTTCTCTGGCTTTAGAAACGTTAAATGCAAGTCCTTAAATAAGAAACAACAGTTTTGTTACGAAATTTTGGAGGCCTGATCAACTGGACAATATGGCCACTACACTACCGGGCGAGTTAAGGTGTGAGCGGTGTCCGCTGCATAGGCGACATCTCCGGCGCTCGCCCAGAGCCTGCGTGACGCAGGCACCCCATGGAAAGTTTGGGAGGCGTCTGAGAGGAGGACCCGGGCCGATACCTCGGACGGCAGCCCCGCTCTTACCCTCAACAACAACAACAACGACAACAACGACAACAACAAGATGGTTTTCTCGCAATGGGTCTATCTGCTGCGAGCTACGGAGTCGCGATCGTTTAAATCTGGCCTTCTCTCAACACTTCGGTACTTTAGCTTCCTACGGAAGAAAGCTCACCTCTTTCACAGACCCGACTTCTGCACCTCTCGATATTCTTGCTTCCTTTTTCGGTTCGATTTCGACTTTCGAAATCTCAATAACTTGCTTGCAATAACGAGCTCTTGCGACGATGCGGGGTTGATGGATCGTTGGATATGGGAATGGTATGTCTTGAGCTGCGAACTCGGCAACATTCGCCAGTAGGGGTTATGCTAACTCGTCTCTCCAGGCCCCGCAGATTCGAACTTAAACTATGGCCCGGGCGCCCTACGGGAGATCCAAGCATCCAGCGCACTCAAAGACATTCACGATCCACGGTTACTCAAGCGCCCGATTTTCTATGGCGACAACCGACGAGCTGGGCAGATTGTGGTAAGGTGGGGTTCTTGGTGTCTCGGTTCGGGTGTGGGGCTGAAATGGTGGGATGCTAGCTGGGCGGGTCGGGTAAATTGGAGCCGAGATGTGGGGTTGAAGTTCTGGGATTCTGTCGTTCTTCGCCAGTCACGACAGTCACGACAGTGGAAGGGAAATGGTTGACGGTTGGAGTGGATTAAGTGAATTAGCAAAGGTAAGGCGAGAATAATGAGAGTTTTGAGGAGGAATGCTAATTGGTGCGTAGAAAGGATGGGATGGTCGATGAGAAGGATCTTATCGCTTAACTAGGAGGGTTGATGGGTACGAGAGTAGGGATTTGGGACGTTTTGTAATCGAAAACGGCCTACAGGTTGTGGTATTATTTCCAAGGTTCGCTTTACTAGTACTCCTCCAATGGACTAATTCCCCAGTAATTTCATGTCACTGACCTTCTCTGCCGCTACTAGGTTTTCTAGGGATAGACGTCTTTACGAATATGGGTATCACCATACAGTTCGTGTTGCTCCTGCTCCTCCGAAACAATTCCGGGTCACAGCATGGACCCCACAGAACCTTGCATCAAGAGCATCCACATCAACGCGCACATCGCAGCACCATCGCAGCAAATCCTGAATCGGATATCACGACCGAAGCTCTAGAATCGCACGAGAAGCTTTGAACAGAAGGTGTCTTGTTTTGGGCGTTGATGATCGACCGCTAGCGAGGATCGCCAACTGTCATGATGCAACGGGCTGCTCTTGCGCAATTACCAATCACTCACCGAGAACGACGACAAGAACGGAAACAGAGACGGTCATTGTGGAGCTCACGGCCCCAGGAATTAATTCTCGTTCTTTAAGAACCTCAATGGCAGCAATTCACCCCGCAATTCTATTCACAACCGATACAACTACCGTTTGGCTACCAACCGATGAGCTAGGAGATGCCCGTCCCACCACACCAATGACGACAACCTGGCGGATCACCCCCACACAGCTGCAACAATCAACGGCAAAACATCCCGACACGAGAGGACATGATGCACATTGCCTTGTGGGTGCAGTGTCAATGTGGGAGAGGGCATTGTTTCTGCACTGTGTGGAGCAAAGGACCTTGTTCGAGATGGGAATTGACGAATGACAATGGCCGGATGGATGGATGGATGCATGATCATATGTGGGGCGGAGATGTGGTGGGCAGCTTGAGGACCAGTTCAGGACCCAATATGATGCGGAGATGATGAAAAGGTACGGACTGAATAAAGAGGGAGTATAAAGGACCCGCGGGAGCTTTGTATTGACTCTCTACTTTTCCTACAGACTCAATTCCTCCATTCATCACCAACCAACCAGCAACGCAATTACGACCTGACGAACCGATACCCATATCCCAACAGCACCACCACCCAACATGGCCTCCCTCTCTCGCAACCTCCTCCGCCTCCGTCCCCGCACAACAACTCCTCTCCGCACATTCTCCTCCACCGCCCGCTCAAACCTCAAAGTTCTCTCCATCCTCTACCCCGGCGGCAAACATTCCAGCGTAACTCCCCACTTTGGTCCACTCGCACAATCGCCCAACCCACAGCCCTCACTCCTCGGTACAGTCGAGAACGAGCTCGGCCTTCGCAAATGGCTCGAGGACCAAGGCCACGAACTCGTCACAACTGCCGATAAGGAAGGGCCAAACTCTGAGTTTGAGAAGCACCTAGAAGACGCAGAAGTTATCATCACTACACCATTCCACCCCGGATACCTCACCAAGGAACGACTGGCAAAGGCAAAGAACCTCAAGATTGCCATCACCGCCGGTGTCGGTTCAGACCATGTCGATTTGGATGCCGCCAACAAGACAAACGGAGGAGTTACCGTGATTGAAGTGACTGGCTGCAACGTCGTCTCTGTAGCAGAACGTAGGTCTCTCCATTTCCTCCCTTTTCTCAATCCCACCACACAAACGAACCAGTTCCTAACCTCCACCCCAAGACGTCCTCATGACGATCCTCATCCTCGTCCGCAACTTCGTCCCCGCCCACGACCAAGCCCGCTCCGGCGAATGGGACGTCGGCGCCGTCGCCTCCTCCTCCTACGACCTCGAAGGCAAAACCGTCGGGACCGTCGGCGTCGGTCGCATCGGTGAGCGTGTGCTCCGGCGACTCAAGCCGTTCGACTGTAAGGAACTTCTATACTTTGACTATCAGCCTCTCAACAAGGAGGTGGAGAGCGAGATTGGTTGTAAACGCGTTGCGGATCTGAGGGAGTTTCTGGGGAGGTGTGATGTTGTTACTATTAATTGCCCGTTGCATGAGAAGACGAAGGGGTTGTTTGGGGAGGAGGTGGTTGGGTGGATGAAGCATGGTACGTACCCTGAACTCCCAATCCCCATATCCCAACTGCCGAGAATCCATTACCCGCCCGATATTTCCCCGTTCTCTTCTCAAGATCTGCCCTGCCCCCTCACCCTCTCCCCAGTTCATTACCGTCCTTCCTATTCTCAGAACCTAACTCCCCCCTCCAGGCGCCATCCTCGTCAACACCGCCCGCGGCGCAATAGTCGACAAAGACGCCGTCGCCGCCGCCCTCAAATCCGGCAAACTCTCCGGCTACGGCGGCGACGTCTGGTACCCACAGCCAGCACCAAAGGACCACCCCTTGCGGTACGCCCTCAACACTGAAGGCGGGGGCAACGCAATGACGCCTCATATCTCGGGCACGTCGGTCGATGCGCAGGTGAGATATGCGGAGGGGACGAAGGCGATACTGGAGGAGTATTTGAGTGGACGACATGGGTATAGGGAGCAGGATTTGATTGTTAGGGGGGGGGGGTATGTTAGTAGGGCTTATGGGGAGAGGGCGAAGCGGGGGGGGAAGTAGGGATTGGGGGGGGGGATACCTTGGTGTTTTGTAGTGAATATGAAGAGGAGAGGAGTTGGGTTCTGATTGATTTGTTTGCTCTTGGTGCCGATGACTGCGTGAGGTGCAATATTGGTTTTGATGTTGGCGGTTGTTGCATGGAGAATTAGTATGCGCTGCTTGTGCTTGGAGCTGAGTCGCGCGGGGAGCAATTGAGGTCGCCGGTGCTTTGGTTCAAATTGGCATTAGGTATGCAAACGGTTGTGTGCTCTTGAAGTGGAACTAATGTGAAATAGAATTGTCTTCGGTGTGGTCACAACACAAATGGCATGTGGAGTGAGATTGGGCGGTACGTCAACCTCTCCCGATAGCTCGGGGTCGACGCTGGTGGATATTGATTCACTACTGCTGTGAACGGAAGCACCCATGAGTTTTGGATGCCAGAGATTGACCGATTGTATTGGTAATGTGAAGAAATGAATACCTCTTCCCGCGGAAGGGGTGTTGTTGATTTAGGCCTTGAGCGTAGAGCTGCAGAAGTTCAGTTGTTGAGATTACATCAGCTAATGGCATGTAGAACTCTGTTTATTCGGCTTCAAATCGAGTTGTCACTCGTGGCAGGTGCAGAAGAACTTGAATGGTCATGTTCTTCGGCTCTTCTTGCTGGATCAGAAAGTAGCTCGCCCGGAATTATGCAGTCTCTCACATTCTCGACATCTACGGGCAGACCGGATGGCTGGGACCTGCGTACAGCTTTAGAGCTGCGAGTTTGGAAGCTTTGAAAAAGGTACGGTAAGACATGGAGAAGTTAAAATTGTTCCTTTGCTTTTCGTGGGCATGGGGTTCAGCTAACGGCATGCAGAACTTTGTTCGATCGGATGGAGATTGAGGTGCCGCTCGTGTCGGCTATGGTACTAAGTAGGATCCCAGTGATCATCCTGCACTTTGTGTGCTGGATCTCATGGTTGCTCGCCTGGAAGTATGCAGTCTCACGTTCGATTCAGAGTCGTGTCCAAGAGACATCGACATGTCAATTGCCCTGATAGTTGCCAAATTGCCCTCAGTGCATGCTAACGGCGAGGTAGGCAACCCATTTCGCTGACAACTCGCTCGTTACCGTCCCTGCTCATCTCACCACCTTTCGACACCCCGCCATGACGTGACCGAATTCCCATCACCAACATTCAGGCACAGGCGTCTCGAGCGGTACTCACTAGAACCTTGATGGTCTCTGTGCCTAAGCCCAAGAACCCAAGACCTTGGCTTTCGCACCTATCGTCACTTCTTGGCAGCCCTATGCGGCAATCGATAAGCCTGTCAAGACCACCAGGGTCCTCATAACTTTAAGGCAATCAAGCAAACGAATGCTGGGCCCTGATGCGTCCCTTGTAATGTTGTGGGAGTCTGCATTAGTAGACGTGTAGACTGGCCAGAGGGGTACTTTGAGAGTTTTGTTTTTCGCTGCAGCCTCGAGAACTTCAGCTCGCAAGGTGGTATGCAGCTCTGCAGCCTGAGGAATCTCAGTTCAGTTCCCAGCCCCACGGTTTACCTTCACGTCTTCTAACCTTGTGTGCAGGTTCTGAGTGCCGAAGCCGGGTAGAGAACGGGTAGGGACAAAGGTATATAACCCCTCCTCCCCATCCCATTCTTCGGATCCCCACCCATCAGCGCATCCTCCTTCCCTCGCCCCGAGTCCCACATCAACCCTCAACTCCCAAACGTTCCGCCTTCATCCCCGCCAAAATGCGCTCCCCAATCCTCCTCTCCCTCCTCCTCACCTCCCTCATCTCC